>JAVYIG010007183.1:0-30668 GCA_035222895.1 Strongylocentrotus droebachiensis | reverse complement strand
CCAAGATTTTCGGCAGTGAGGTACTCTAGGACGGCAGCCATGTAGACAGGAGCTCCACCGCCGACCCTCTTTGCATAGTTGCCCTTTCGGGAGAAACCGATGAACACGTCCCCACTGGAAACTGGAGCCCTGCACGGGATGAGCGCGTCTTTGCCTTGGTGCGGGCCTTTCCACTCTTTCCTCTGCCAGACATGATGTTTTTGATGAGTGTAGAATAAATCGGAAGCGTAGTTCAGAACGTAACAGTGTTCGATGACTTGAATGGATGCCCAGCAGCGTTTTGGTGGCTATTTATACCTGGGGTTAGGATCGCAGTGACCGTCGGGGGGCATTGTGACTATTGTCCAATCAGCGGGTAGCTGACCGGATCTCCTTAAACTTGTTTCGCATCACTAGTGAATGGTGCCATCTCGCGGCGACTTATCCGTTTTCTCCACTGATATCACAACTAGTACTCAATCAGATTGTATAGGGTTTCTTAATTGAATTTAAAAAACCCATATCAATTCAAGTGGATTGGACGACAACGCCTGAAAATGTGATAAAACACTGTACACTGCCCCTATTCCCAATAGTGTCAGGTTCTATGTTATATTTCAGAGATCGATCAATCAATCGCCTAAAAACTCTTTTCACAATTCACTCTAGCTTTGTCTTATTATGTGGCATACGTAACGTGATTTATATTATAGCTTTCATAGATTTATATTTGAATATTCCTTGCATTTTAATACCTAACACTTATTGTGTTCTACATTTTTTTATCATATCGTTCATCTGAATTATTTTCTACATTGGTATCATATCGTTCTTCTAAATTATGTTCTACATTTTTATCATATCGTTCATCTAAATTATGTTCTACATTTTTATCATATCGTTCATCTAAAAAATGTTCTACAAATGTTTGTTTTTACTTCTTATAATAGCGTCGATTTTCATGCATCGTGTTCATTTTAGAAGTCAGTGATTCTTTCTTGGGGGTTGTGGTGGCTCTGAAAAGAGCCGTTTGTGTATGCGGTGCATGGGCTACATGCTGTACCGATGGTTCTAGGCGCGTTCTCCGCGGATTCGACGGGCGAGCTGGATGTCTTTGGGCATGATGGTAACCCTCTTGGCGTGGATGGCACACAGGTTGGTATCCTCAAAGAGGCCAACCAGGTATGCCTCGCTGGCTTCTTGAAGGGCCCATCACAGCGGAACTCTGGAAACGTAGCTCTGTCTTGAAGTCCTGTGCAATCTCACGCACTAGACGCTGGAATGGCAGTTTTCGGATGAGAAGTTCGGTGCTCTTCTGGTAGCGGCGAATCTCTCTCAGGGCGACTGTGCCAGGCCTGTATCGATGAGGCTTCTTGACTCCTCCAGTGGCGGGGGGCACTCTTTCTGGCTGCTTTGGTTGCCAGCTGCTTGCGGGGAGCCTTCCCTCCTGTAGATTTGCGAGCGGTCTGCTTGGTGCGTGCCATAGTTGCTTGAGAGACAGTAGGTAATTCGGTACTTCAAATACGAGTGACGGATGAATGAGAACCACTGGCAATGTTCAGCTATTTATATGAGCTGCGAAGGATCCTGGTGCCGTCGCCCTACCTTTGTAAAGCCTCTTGATTGGTCAACCGGGTTGTTCTTTTGTTTAGCGCCTGACGGGAAGGGGGGCTTGGCGATGCCGTATGCGCAAAGTCATTAGAATGTGTCGAAAGGTGGCGCTACCACCGTTTTAAACATGGGTTACATTACATGGCAAGCCGGGAATTTGGCTCACCCACGCAGTGGTGCCGAATAATTACGCATTCTAACAAATGATAATTTAAGATGTTTGACCGAGAGTCTGATCTTAAGAGGGCGGATGAGAGGGAGGCAGACAGGGAGTGAGGGGGGGGGGGGGTGGATGGGTGGGGGATGGATCATGAGAAAAGACACTATCAACTTAACCTGCATCTCGTCAACCTTTCGAGGACGGATGCATATCAATTAGGACATGTTGCCATCTTGAATTATATTTCTTTTTTATTTAATCGACTATTTTCGTCTTCCTTCCAACCATCATGACTACACGTTATGCCCTGGTCTAGATTTATAGAGTGAGAGATATATATATATATATATATGGCTAATATTGTTCCATATTACTGTGTAATCTTTATCATATCTTTTGCAATACTCATTATATTCATTATACACATTATTTATTTAATAAAAAAAGCTACGCTACATTATTACGGATATCATTCTTTCTTGATTATTTGTGTGGCCCTGAAAAGGGCCGTTGTATGTCCAATTAGAGCAGGATATGACCTGTCTACTTGGAGGTAGTGTATTTCGTCACTGCCTTGGTACCCTCGCTCACAGCGTGCTTTGCCAGCTCTCCGGGGAGAATGAGGCGGACGGCGGTCTGAATCTCGCGACTGCTGATGGTTGACTTTTTGTTGTACTGAGCGAGGCGGGAAGATTCGCCGGCAATTCGCTCGAAGATGTCGTTGACGAAGCTGTTCATGATGATCATGGCCCGACTGGAGATGCCGGTATCTGGATGAACCTGCTTGAGGACTTTGTAGATGTAGATTCCATAACTCTCCTTCCTTTTCCTGTTCCTCTTCTTGCCACCGCTGGGCCGAGGGGCCTTGACTGCCTTCTTGGAGCCTTTCTTAGCAACTTGAGCTGTTGGAGCCATGATGAATTGAGGTTTTCTGGTCTGTAAAGATGCAGCGAAACGAGTATGTCAAGCAAATAATCTTTGGATACTGTGAATGGCAAGCGAGAACCATTCCTTTTTATACACGCGGGGCCGGATCCGTATGCTGCGGTCCGTATGCAAATGAGCCTCGGTCTCGATCCTTTCATTGGGCTATAGGCGTCGCAGAATTAGTGCCTGTACCATCCCCTGCCTAAAGATGGCGACATAGTGACAACCCATACAGATCATACGGGCATATGTTCTAATATAGGATCTCTCTGCAATGTTCAATTCAATCCCCAAAGAATAAGAAATATGAAAAAGTTGAAGAAGACGATGATTTTGATGGGAATTAGTATATCCGAATATGGAACATGTCGAAACTTTTTATTCAAGACATACTTGCACAGGTTATGATCCACTCCTACTTTTTACATTATCTCGGAGATATATAATTATATAGTAGTAGTAGTAGTAGTAGTAGTAGTGTCGCTCTATATTATAAAGAGCGAATTTATTTTTCATTTCTTCTCACACAATATAAACAACGACAGACAATAATAATAAACGTAATGATATAACAGAAATGAGCATTGAAATATCTTTGACATTGTAATTCAAAATTAGTTGGTTACAGCAAATGGAAAAAGAGAACCTATATAATATATCCAAAGCGCTGTATTAAGCGCTATACGATTACGTATTAGGAATTATCATTATGAACCATGAATGCGTTATCATTATGAAAACAACATGCATCTTTTATTTTTTCATTTATCCATAACACATCTTTTATCACAGAGTATCGCAGGCTGTTTAGTAACTAGCATTTACATTTACTTTTGTAAATAAATCATAATTCTCTTTCTATACAATGTTCAATTTCAGTTGAAAACATACATAAGGACCCTCATACTACAAATGCCAATGTCTATACACTATTTTTAACTAAATTTCTTACTGCTTTCTGTTTCATAATCTGCCTTTCTTTTGGAATAGACACACCCTTCTTGCCCAACCTAAATTTCATTCTGTTTCATGATTTGCCTTTCATCTGTCTATATCAATCACTATCGCCTCTTCTGGGAGGTATTTACAGCCGTTATATTCGTTTATTTACAGCCTTATATTAACGGCTTATTACTTCTTCTTCTTTCTTTACTTTCACGGTATTAACATACAACAGTATTCTTTCTTGATTATTTGGTGGCTCTGAAAAGAGCCGTTTGTTATTCTAGCCAGGAGAGAGAGAGGTCTGCTACACTTAGCCGCCGAAGCCGTACAATGTACGACCCTGCCTCTTCAGTGCATACACCACGTCCATGGCTGTGACAGTCTTTCGCTTGGCGTGCTCGCAGTAGGTGACTGCATCACGGATGACATTCTCCAGGAAGACCTTCAGTACACCGCGTGTCTCTTCGTAGATGAGACCAGAGATCCTCTTGACACCTCCCCTTCTAGCAAGTCGACGGATTGCAGGCTTGGTGATGCCTTGGATGTTGTCTCGTAGAACCTTGCGATGACGTTTGGCACCACCCTTTCCGAGTCCCTTTCCTCCTTTTCCTCGACCTGACATGATGCTGATTGATAGTTGAGAGCGAGTTCTGTGTGATCCTGTAGACTGGGTATTACGCTAAGCGAATGATGCCTCGACCGGATTGCAGCGGGTATTGTTACACGATTGCGGACTTGGGTGACGAGATTCGGCATCATTCGGTATGCGGGACTGGAGTGCGGAGACTCCCCATTCGAGTGCGCCCCCTTGTGGCGAGTATTCGCTTGCATATCTAGGGAGGCCTGTGATGAATGCTCGAGTTGAAAAAAGCAGGGGGGTGACGAATCTTATCCAACAGTACACATGGATGACGAAACTTAATTAACTGAAAAATCGGCCATCACCTACATTACTCAATAAACATACATTAATAGGAATGCATTCCTCACCCAAGCCCGCCCGCCCCCCTCTTTCTCTCTCATCCTTCATTTTTGTTTCGTATATGATTCATATGTTCATTATCTTATTTCATAAGTAGTTTTGTCTTATATATATATATATATATATATATGGATTGTTTGTATTTTAAAAGGGCTGGAACGAAAACCAGTGCTGATTGGGCTAATTTCACCATCCATAATTCATGTTCATTCATATTTCTTTTTTATTCATTTTCTTTGTTTCACACCTCTTTTATTTCTTTTATTTTCTTTCTTTTTCTTCTTCATTACACATAATCATAGTGTCTCATGAGTGCATTTGGACAAGTGTTCTTTCTTGATTATTTGGTGGCTCTGAAAAGAGCCGTTTTGGTAGGATGGGAAAGTTGGCGTGCAAATCACTTGGACTTTGCAGCCTTCTTTGCCGCAGGCTTCTTGGGCTTGGCAGTCTTGGGTTTCTTTGCGGCTGCCTTCTTGGGCGTCTTCTTTGGTGTTGATTTCTTGGCTGCTGGCTTCTTGGGTGCCTTCTTTGGAGTCTTCTTCTTCTCTTTCTTCTCAGTCGTTTTCTTTACTGGCTTCTTCGCTTTCTTGGGGCTGCTTTGACTTTCTTTGCGGCGGCTGCCTTCTGCAGTTTCTCCTTCTTCGCTGCAGCCTTTTCCTTGGCCTTCTCACGTTTGTGCTAGCAGTTTTGCCTTCTCCTTCTCCTTCTTGGCCTTCTCCGACGCCCTGTGCCTTGGCCGCCTGCACATTCAGCTTGAAAGAACCCGAAGCTCCTTTCCCCTTCGTCCTGCACTAGTTTGCCTTTCTCCACGCCAGACTTCAGGGCCCGCTTGATGAATAGCAACTGTCGGTCCATCTGCACATCGAAATGGTAGCGATATACTTCTTTATTGCTTGCAGCGAGGAGCCATTGCGGTCCTTCAACTCGGTGATTGCTGTAGCAACCATCTCGGCAGCCGGTGGGTGGGCCGCCGGCTTCTTAGTAGTCACCTTCTTAGAGCTTTCCTTCTCAGCCATCTTGATATACGGTGCGTCGGGAGGTTAACAAAACGAATAACCATCGACTCGGCAACGCCATCCATATACGGCATTGTTGCGTACGTGGGAGGAGACAATCCCGGGTCGTCCGCCCCCATGACTGCATGCCAGTTTGTGTTTGTTTTAAGAAACTTTTCTCCCTTCTTTTCCATCCATACATGCTCTTATTCCACCATCCCCTTCTTCTTCTTCTTCTTCTTCTTCTTCTTCTTCTTCTTCTTCTTCTTCTTCTTCTTCTTCTTTATCTGTCTTCTTCTCATCCTTCTTCTTCATCCTCTCCTACCATGTATAATGTACACAATCATTATATGAATTTGAAGGAAAAAATGAAATCAAAGGCATATTTAATAGGTGGCGATAACAGCATTATAACTCCAGATCGTCACCCCTCTTGAAACACAGTCACATTCATGGGAAATAGCATATTCATAGTTTCCCATTAGAATGCCGACTAAAAAGATAATGTTTTAATCTGCATGGTCACCCTAATATCCGTATTAGTAACTGTAAATATATTGTTGATTAACCACCTTGCTTTTTCTTTTACTGCTCTATACACTTTTTAGTTCATAACATCTAAGGATGTTTATATTTATGTAATATAATATCACTCATTATATATATAACAATTATTAAGGCTTAGTTCATCTCAAGTGTATCGTTTTTAAACTAAGAGAGAGAGAGAGAGAGAGAGAGAGAGAGAGAGAGAGAGTGGGGGAAGGGGATTCATAAATGAAACAATTCTTTCGTGAGTAATTGGTGGCCCTGATAAGGGCCGTTGAGGTTTCAAGATTTGCCGGGAGCAAACTCTAGCTTGATTTAGCAGTTTTCTTGGGAAGCAGCACGGCTTGGATGTTGGGCAGAACACCACCTTGGGCGATCGTCACCCCACCCAAAAGCTTGTTGAGTTCTTCATCATTACGCACAGCGAGTTGAAGGTGGCGTGGGATGATCCTAGATTTCTTGTTGTCGCGGGCAGCGTTGCCTGCGAGTTCCAAGATTTCGGCAGTGAGGTACTCTAGGACGGCAGCCATGTAGACAGGAGCTCCACCGCCGACCCTCTTTGCATAGTTGCCCTTTCGGAGAAACCGATGAACACGTCCCACTGGAAACTGGAGCCCTGCACGGGATGAGCGCGTCTTTGCCTTGGTGCGGGCCTTTCCACTCTTTCCTCTGCCAGACATGATGTTTTTGATGAGTGTAGAATAAATCGGAAGCGTAGTTCAGAACGTAACAGTGTTCGATGACTTGAATGGATGCCCAGCAGCGTTTTGGTGGCTATTTATACCTGGGGTTAGGATCGCAGTGACCGTCGGGGGGGCATTGTGACTATTGTCCAATCAGCGGGTAGCTGACCGGATCTCCTTAAACTTGTTTCGCATCACTAGTGAATGGTGCCATCTCGCGGCGACTTATCCGTTTTCTCCACTGATATCACAACTAGTACTCAATCAGATTGTATAGGGTTTCTTAATTGAATTTAAAAAACCCATATCAATTCAAGTGGATTGGGACGACAACGCCTGAAAATGTGATAAAACACTGTACACTGCCCCTATTCCCAATAGTGTCAGGTTCTATGTTATATTTCAGAGATCGATCAATCAATCGCCTAAAAACTCTTTTCACAATTCACTCTAGCTTTGTCTTATTATGTGGCATACGTAACGTGATTTATATTATAGCTTTCATAGATTTATATTTGAATATTCCTTGCATTTTAATACCTAACACTTATTGTGTTCTACATTTTTTATCATATCGTTCATCTGAATTATTTTCTACATTGGTATCATATCGTTCTTCTAAATTATGTTCTACATTTTTATCATATCGTTCATCTAAATTATGTTCTACATTTTTATCATATCGTTCATCTAAAAAATGTTCTACAAATGTTTGTTTTTACTTCTTATAATAGCGTCGATTTTCATGCATCGTGTTCATTTTAGAAGTCAGTGATTCTTTCTTGGGGTTGTGGTGGCTCTGAAAAGAGCCGTTTGTGTATGCGGTGCATGGGCTACATGCTGTACCGATGGTTCTAGGCGCGTTCTCCGCGGATTCGACGGGCGAGCTGGATGTCTTTGGGCATGATGGTAACCCTCTTGGCGTGGATGGCACACAGGTTGGTATCCTCAAAGAGGCCAACCAGGTATGCCTCGCTGGCTTCTTGAAGGGCCATCACAGCGGAACTCTGGAAACGTAGCTCTGTCTTGAAGTCCTGTGCAATCTCACGCACTAGACGCTGGAATGGCAGTTTTCGGATGAGAAGTTCGGTGCTCTTCTGGTAGCGGCGAATCTCTCTCAGGGCGACTGTGCCAGGCCTGTATCGATGAGGCTTCTTGACTCCTCCAGTGGCGGGGGCACTCTTTCTGGCTGCTTTGGTTGCCAGCTGCTTGCGGGGAGCCTTCCCTCCTGTAGATTTGCGAGCGGTCTGCTTGGTGCGTGCCATAGTTGCTTGAGAGACAGTAGGTAATTCGGTACTTCAAATACGAGTGACGGGATGAATGAGAACCACTGGCAATGTTCAGCTATTTATATGAGCTGCGAAGGATCCTGGTGCCGTCGCCCTACCTTTGTAAAGCCCTCTTGATTGGTCAACCGGGTTGTTCTTTTGTTTAGCGCCTGACGGGAAGGGGGGCTTGGCGATGCCGTATGCGCAAAGTCATTAGAATGTGTCGAAAGGTGGCGCTACCACCGTTTTAAACATGGGTTACATTACATGGCAAGCCGGGAATTTGGCTCACCCACGCAGTGGTGCCGAATAATTACGCATTCTAACAAATGATAATTTAAGATGTTTGACCGAGAGTCTGATCTTAAGAGGGCGGATGAGAGGGAGGCAGACAGGGAGTGAGGGGGGGGGGGGGGGTGGATGGGTGGGGATGGATCATGAGAAAAGACACTATCAACTTAACCTGCATCTCGTCAACCTTTCGAGGACGGATGCATATCAATTAGGACATGTTGCCATCTTGAATTATATTTCTTTTTTATTTAATCGACTATTTTCGTCTTCCTTCCAACCATCATGACTACACGTTATGCCCTGGTCTAGATTTATAGAGTGAGAGATATATATATATATATATATGGCTAATATTGTTCCATATTACTGTGTAATCTTTATCATATCTTTTGCAATACTCATTATATTCATTATACACATTATTTATTTAATAAAAAAAGCTACGCTACATTATTACGGATATCATTCTTTCTTGATTATTTGTGTGGCCCTGAAAAGGGCCGTTGTATGTCCAATTAGAGCAGGATATGACCTGTCTACTTGGAGGTAGTGTATTTCGTCACTGCCTTGGTACCCTCGCTCACAGCGTGCTTTGCCAGCTCTCCGGGGAGAATGAGGCGGACGGCGGTCTGAATCTCGCGACTGCTGATGGTTGACTTTTTGTTGTACTGAGCGAGGCGGGAAGATTCGCCGGCAATTCGCTCGAAGATGTCGTTGACGAAGCTGTTCATGATGATCATGGCCCGACTGGAGATGCCGGTATCTGGATGAACCTGCTTGAGGACTTTGTAGATGTAGATTCCATAACTCTCCTTCCTTTTCCTGTTCCTCTTCTTGCCACCGCAGGGCCGAGGGGCCTTGACTGCCTTCTTGGAGCCTTTCTTAGCAACTTGAGCTGTTGGAGCCATGATGAATTGAGGTTTTCTGGTCTGTAAAGATGCAGCGAAACGAGTATGTCAAGCAAATAATCTTTGGATACTGTGAATGGCAATTGTTGTTTATTTAAAATTTGTTTTGGCATTGCAGTCAGGAATGACTATTTATGCCAGCTAAAAGTAGCGGTATTTGTTTGTATATATTCATATATATATACATACATGTATATAAATATAATTCATCTTTTTTTTTTTTTTTTTTTTTTTTTTTTTTGTGCTCATTTTTTTGTATATTTGGAATTCGGAAATAAATGGTAAGGTACACTCTTTAATAAGAGCTGTGACCCAATAATGTTTTGTAGATCTTATGGATAAGAAAAACAAAATCGGGAACATGTAGTCATAAAACAGTGACACATATACATAAACATCAAAACAATAGGTGTACATTGGGAGGTGCATTTGTTAAATCTTTATACTGTTAATAAAGAAAAATGTTAACATCAACTAACGTTGTGTTAGTCTTTGCCGACTATTCAAAAAAGTTCATTGCCGTGATATTGAAGATTTACTAGGTAAGAGAACAATCATGGATTAAATAGTGCAGTAACTAAAAAGGGTTTCCAGCTCTCGTGAGATGTTTCCCCTTTTCTAGAATAAAACCACATTTTAAACAGAATTATCTAATTTGACGATCTTGGTAATATACTGGTATAAAGTTTATATAAGTTATATAATTATACCCAAAGCATAACAAAAATAAAGTACCCATGTACATAATATCAGTTATCAAAAGCTTTTCCTCGTCATTGTCTTGATATGAACCAGTAGTATCCATTTTAAAGATATTATTATTATATCGATATAGAAATATAATTAGGTAGGCAATAAACCCAAAACCCAAAACAGAGGGGTACCTCCGAAAAGAAAGCCCGCTCTCATAAGCTATAACTAGGTTATTAACTTATAGGATCAGTGTTGAAGGCAGTAATTACGATTACTATGAAGTTATTACAGAATTATATTGTTATCGAAATATAATTGAAAATTATAAGGGAATATAAGGGAAGAGGTCACCCTAAGACAAAACAAAAGAGGTCCCTTGGAAAGAGTGTCAGCACTCAAAAGTTGTTCCTCCTATTTAGTTTAATTTCGTCCTGTTGAAGAAACGTTGTATCGTATTATGATACTATTAATATTGCGTTGATATATAATTACTAATAAAACTACTATAGTATTGATACAGAAATACAACCGGCAAACTTCCACCAAAAGCTTAGAACATTGTAGTATCGACGTAAAGTCAACCAGATCTCATAAGCAATTCCTTGTTGTTATCAAAGTGTTATCCAACAGTGGATGTTTAGGTGATATTATTACTATACTGATAATCAAATACAATTAAGTAGGATATATACCCGATTCGTATAACAACGAAGTACCTCTGTATAGTATATCCGCTCTCTGAGCTGATTATATTTATTTTCTAATTAGATCCATGTTGAAGAACAGTAATATCGGTTAATATGATATTACTACAGTATTAAATTGATATTGGAATATATTTATAATGATAAACACAAACATATTAAAGGGAAGAAGCCTACCTAAGGCAACACGTTATAAGGTACCTATGAAATGAATGCTATTTTTCATAAGTTTTCCACCTTTTTAGCTATTGTATTAAGTTGAAAAATCAATATCGTGTTAAAGGATATTAATGTTATTTTGATATTTAAAAGAGGAAACAAAAAATATATATGTATGCATGTACAAATATATATGTACATACATTCATGCTAAAGGCAAGAAGTATACCAACAGCATAAAATAAAGTAGCATCCATTCACTGAAAAACTAGCTCTCAAGCACTATTCATCGTTGGAATCTGACAGGCACCATGTTGGGGACCGAGGTATCGAATCACTTTACATCTTATTACTATTATTTATTCTTTTTTCTTCCCCTAATGAGAAAAAAAAAAAAAAAAAAAAAAAAAAAAAAATATATATATATATATATATATATATATATACATATACACATATACATACATATAAACATACATATGCATACATGCACAGACACACACATAGATACACATACACATCATAATAACAACAATAGGCAAAAAATATTTACCAAAAGCATAGCCTATAACAAAACAAAAAAAAATGCAAAAGAAAGAGGATACTAACTCTCTAAGTTATTCCTTCTTCCCAATAACCGCCGTCGGGTTTTTTTTTTTTTCTCTTTTTCTCCCTTTCCCTTTTTTTTCCTTTTTACTAATGAAGCGTAAAACAGAGATGAGCACACACCCTTGGTATATATAGAAAATACAATGCAGTGATGTACTAAGAGCAGAAAAAGAATGATATTGATATGCTATATTTCACATCTTTGTATGCTTGACTAGAGAGCTAGGCAGGGCGAACCCGCCGGACCGGGTCACTCCCCGCCAAGATCCAAAGGCATCCCCTGGCCTGATTATGATCCCGCGGGAAGCCGCGAAGAGGAGAACCGCCGCACCCTATGTAGACATTAAGCCTCACACTCAGCGAACGACGGAGGATTCCTCAACCGTTGACCGGGGAGATTGTGCTTTCCAACCACCACCGGCCCCAGCCACCGGGCCACCCGCCCGACATCTAGAACAAGTGTGTGCCTTGTATTTCAGTGAGGGTAGTACGAATAGTGTAAGTGGTATCATGTGTGTATATAACTTTTTATTGTGTAAAGTTAAAATGAAAAGAGCTTTATATATAAACCAGAATGCGGTGCCCCCCATCCTTCACGCTAACATTAGTACAATTTTCGTTTACTCCTAAGAAAACTCTGTATTACTTTAAATAGTTTGCATATCGAATGATAATATGTACTAGGTGTTTGAATTTACTTTAGTAAAGCTATAATTCAATTATATGGAAAATTAGCGAAAATAAGTCCATATAAACTATATCTATATGAATATAAGCGTATACCTGATTTCCCATATACCTTGCACAAAGCGAAACACTTGTCGGGTTTCTCCTCTTTCCTAATGATGCAGGCAATAACAAATACGCAAGAGACAGTAAAGGCTAGATTATAAGTTGTTTAATTTTGAGAATATTTCTTTATACTGTTGCCAAAATAAAGGCAAAACACGATGTGCTAAAATTGGAGAGACATTTTGGAATTTCGCGAAAAACTTTGTCATAATTATAGTGAAATTTCTAGAATTTGGACCGTATGTTCAGGAAGGTGTGTCGGTACGTAACCTCTAGCCCCCTAACCACATACCGTCTTACCTGCTGCCGCGGTACATTGCAGCAGCTTTTCGGGAAGAGGAGGTCGCCTCACCCTAGGTCACTCTGGTACGGACCAAAGGCCGCCCAAGCTTCCTAGCTTACTAATAGGTAAGATTTGTAAAAATCTATGGCAGTAACATGCGCAAAAGATAGCTACAAGTAATATAAACAAATTTTCCGAGTACAAATATCAAATTAAGGTATGACATTTCTTTTTGAAAGCCGAGAATTTGGAAGTAAACTAAAAATGCTCTCCAAAATGTAATTATCATTTACTCATATAAAACTATATAGGTGAATTTTGTTTGCCTAACCTTTACAGCTCATGAAATTGGCCAGTGGCCTTTACGTATTTTAATAGCGAAGAAATCCCGTCATTACTCCGGAATATTTCTTTTAATGTTAAAGGGCCTTCCCGTTTTAGAAAACGATTTCTGGCCACATTGTGCTTTGTACAATGTAATAAGAAATGTTCAGTATTTTCAGTTTGTTTGCAAACGTCGCATAACCCGTTGGGATGCTTTCCAATATCTAACAAAAATTTTGCTAAGCATATCACTCCAGTGCGTAGTCTGTGTATAATAATTTCCTCTCTTCTTGAATTTACATCAAGCTTCGGAATAGCATATACAGGGTTGACTATAGGATAAATGTGTTTTGTTTTGTTTGATGTTCTAGCCCGATTTTCCCACATTGTACGGGAAATGCGTAACAAATCTTTAGACGCTTCTTCTACGTTAGGTTTTACCGTAACTTCTACTTCGTCACTTGTAAGTGCAATTTTTGCTAGTTGATCAGCTACCTCGTTACCATGGATACCACAATGAGCTGGTATCCATGCGAAAGAAACGTTAATTCCTGAGTATAATAGGTTTTTGTATTTGGTGAAAATTTCGTAAATCAGAGGCGAGTTGATATTTTTACGGTTCTTTAATAAGAAAAGAGTACTCAACGAGTCCGATAAAATAACTGCTTGAATAGGTTGATACTCTTCAAGCCAAGTTAATGCCAGAATAATGGCGGTCTGTTCTGATCTACAGACTGATATATTTGATATTCTTTTGGTTTGGCTGTATTTTAACTGCGGAACATAAAAAGAGGCTCCAGTTCGAAGTGAGTTGGGGTCTTTTGATCCATCTGTATAAACTCTTAAAGAGTTAGTATAGGACCTGTTTATAGTTTCTAAAGCTGCTTGCTTTATACAAAAAGGGTTGTCCTTTTTAGATATAAATTCATGAATATCAAGATTAACTACAGGTAGGGGGAAGTGCCATATGGGTTGATCTGGGGTGATACTATTCTCGATATCCGGGTTGTATTCTAAAGTGACAACAGGTAACGGTGGATGTTTAAAATGACGTAACTGATATTGCCAGCACTCTGCGAATATGTCCTTTGTAGGATGAGAATTGCTGGCGTTTATTATTTTCAATTTGTATAGATGAGACAAATATATACGACGAATATCCAGAGGCATTTCACCACATTCAATTTGAAGGCTCTCTAAGGTAGTATAGGGAAGTGTCCCTGTGATTACTCTCAAAGATATATACTGTAGAGAATTTAATTTGTTTATTACCGACGGGCTTGCTGCGTTATAGAATTGAGAAGCGTAATCTATTACTGATCTGATAATTGCTTTATAAATTATCAGGAGAGTTTTTGTATCCGCTCCCCAATTTGTTCCAGTGATGCATCGGATAATATTAAGACGTTTTTTACATTTTAATATAACTGTATCTATATGGGCTTTCCATATGTATTTACTATCGAGAATTACCCCCAGGAATTTGTATTCTGGCGTAACTTCTACGATTGTGTCAGTAATATATAGTTTCACAGATTTCTCCTTTCTGTAACGAGTAAAAATCATAGCTTTTGATTTGGTAGCCGACAGTTTAAGGTGGTTGTTTTGTACCCAGGAAGATATGGAGTGTAAATCTTCTTGCACCTTTTTCTCAGCTAAACCTAGCTGATTGCTTGAGTACCATATTGCTATGTCGTCTGCAAAAATTGATATCTTACAGTTGTTACAGTTTTCTATCAAGTCGTTAATATATAATTTGAAAAGAATTGGGCTGATTACACTGCCTTGGGGGAGGCCGATTTTAACTGGTTTTACATTGGATAATGTATTATTGATTTTGACTTGAAAAGTCCGATTGTTCAAGAAACATCTAATCCATTGCAATATGGAACCAGAAAAACCGTAATTTACTAGTTTGTTCATTAGAATATCACTACATACGCTATCAAACGCCTTTTCTATATCTAAGAATACAGCCAATACGTATTTGTTGCTAACTATGGCTTTATGTATATCCGTATCTAATATTGCTATATTATCTACTACACTTCTTTTTTCCGTGAAACCAGATTGAAGGGGGGATATAATGTTGTATTTATTACAGTGCCATGACAGTCGTTTGGATATTATTCTCTCCATGATTTTACCTATTACCGAAGTTAAGGAAACTGGCCTATATGAGGATAGTTCCGCTTGGGTTTTACTTGGTTTTAGTATAGGGATAATGTGAGATTCTTTCCATTGTGAAGGAATACTTGATGGGTTGGACCAAATCCTGTTTAAAATAAAAACTAAAATATTTCTACAATTTGAGGGTAGTTTGGTTATATATGATGAATTTATCCCATCCGGGCCTGAGCTGGTATTAGGGGTTATGTTTATTATTTCGTTAAGTTCATCAATGGTAATGGGTTCATTAAGAACTTCCGAATTATCATCATTGATTATAGGTGTAACCCTGGGTTGAGTATCATATTGAATAGCCAACTTTGATTGAATATCAGAATAGTATTCTGCAAATGTTTTAGCTTTTTCTGAATCATCATTGAGAACTTTCCCATTTGGAGATATTTTATATTGGATAGAGTTAGATTTGGGGTGAGATATGGATTTAACCTTTTTCCAAATTTTTGAAAGTGAAGTAAATCTATTTAGGGTTGAACAAAAATGTTCCCAATATTCCTTTTTTGCTCTTCTTATACATAACTGGGCTTTCGCTTTTTTCTTTTTAAATTCCAGTAAATCCTCCATTTTTAACGACTTTCTAAATACTCTATTTGCTTTGTTCCTCTCTGCGATAGCTACGGAGCACAATTTGCTCCACCAAGGGATTGGCGTTTTAAGTGAGTTTTTCTTTTTAAGTGGAATCGCTGCGTTAGCAGCGTCTATTATTTTCGCCATAAAATTATCGTAAAATGTTTGCGTATTTTCATCAAAAACATCTTCTAATTTCATATTTTGTAAAATACCTTTATATAAAATCCAGTTTGCCTTATGAATCGCTAATTGAGAGAAAGTGGTAATAGGGGTGGTATTTGGAGTGTTAGGAGGACTAATTTGGATTTTTATTTCGATTAAAAAATGGTCGCTACCGAGAGTAGTGTTGCGTACTGCCCATGAGCATTTTGATGCCAGTGGCGGAGTTGACAGTGAGAGGTCTAGGCACGAGAGGGTGCCATTTCCTTGATCTATGCGTGTCGGCGTGCCGTCATTTAAAAGATAAAGGTTACTATTTAGTATAAAATGCTCTACCTTTTTACCATTTCTGTTTATATTTTTACTACCCCATAGTGGGTTGTGGCTGTTAAAGTCACCGCAAAAAATCATGTTTTTATTACACTTTTTTATTATAGAATTGAGTAAATCAAGCTCTATCAGGTATGGGTTATAAAAATTTATTATGTCACATTCGAATTTATTTAGAGTAATAACTATTTTGAGGTATTCCTCGTTTGAGGGCGTAGGGATAATCCTATATGAGATTGTATCTCTAATATATATGGCACATCCCCCTCCTTTTTTGTGTGACCTACTCTTAACAACTGCTGTAAAATTAGGAATTTCAAAAGATTTATGGTTGGTGTTATTCAACCACGTTTCTTGGATGCATATAATACTTGGTGTCTTAGGGGAAGTAGATATAAGTCGAATAAGTTCGTCACCATGGCAGCGGAGCCCCTGGGCGTTCCACTGCCATAGTATAATTGGATCATGTGTCCTTATTTAGCATCTCGTGGATAAATTCAGCCCTTGCTTTAAAACCAAAGCATTTGTTGGCAGCTTCCACCACGAGTTTAATTCTATTGCTTTTTGTATTATTTCCCTCTAAATTATTTATAACAAAAACTAAAAAGGCAATTAGTTCATTAATATTTTGAGTCGGCTCCGACTGTTTTTTTTCCACTTCTTTTGTTACATCCAATTTCCGGATAGACGTTTCTTTGCTTGTGATATTTTCAGTCATTGGAATACTGGGAAAGGTGGCTGTGGGGATGGGGATATCGGGGATCTCGATGACCTCCGGTTGGTTGGTTGACGGCTTTTGAATGTTATGTTTAGTAGGGTGAATTTTACTATCGATTGGTTGATCGTTTCTTTGGTCCTTCTTTTTGGTTGCCTCAGCATATGATATTTTTTTCCTTGCTTCGACAAAGGTTATTTTTTCCGTGAATTGTACGGATTGAATTTGTTTTGCCCTTTTATATAGAGGGCAGCCCTGGTAAGCTGCGCTGTGCTTACCATTGCATCTGAAACATGTTGGGCTGTCGACAGAGGGGCATTTATCGAGTGTGTGGCTGTCTCCACATCTTACACATCTTTGATTATATTTGCAGTTTTCCTGTATGTGTCCAAAACCTTGGCATTTGTTACACCTCCGTACGGGGGGAACATATATTGTTACTCTTTTTACCATGTATCCTATAGTAACCTGTGCAGGGAGATGGTCTGATTCGAACGATAGACAAAAGGCAGTGGTGCCTGTCAGATTTCCTTTGACTCTCTTCATAATCCGGCGTACATGTATTACGCCTTGTGATTTCAATTCTATGAGAAGCTCATCGTCTGTGACGTCGAGTGGGATCCCCACTATAGCCCCCTTTGTTTTGGGGAAGGGTACCCACTCCGACGTCTTGATTTGTATAGATGCCACTTCGGTGACATTCCTAAGAGCGTTAGATTGCCTGATGTTAGAGCATTCAATTAGAAGGCTTCTTCCCTTCTTAGTTATGGTTATGGGTTTACCTATTCCGTTGTGGATATCTCGGGTGACATGTATGGGGTTTACCTTTGTAAGAGACTTCTCTATATCGACTGGGGTAATTAATACTTGATACTTCTGATTGGGTTGATCCTGAGTGAAAGTGCTGTTAAGTCTCGGTCTTTTTTTAACATTTTTGCCTACCGTTATAAAGTCCTCGTATTTGTCTATCATATCCTCAACTTCGGGTGTGGCTTCCGTCATGATTGGTTAGTTGTGCAATTAGATGTTAGCTCCCAATGTACACCTACCTCTTTTTGATGTTGTTGGTCCCTTGCACTCCCAGTGAAAAGCCAATGATCACCAAAATTATTCCAATGAGCACAAAGTGTATCCAAAATATATCCAAAAGTAAAATCAATGGACTCTATATGACACAAATGACCTAGAGTATAATCTCAAGTCGCAAAAAGACGCAGTCGCCGCAAGCCGCTTTCGCAATCCTCCAGCAACCAAAATCCTGAAATGTCCTGTCCTCGCTTGTGAATGGCAAGCGAGAACCATTCCTTTTTATACACGCGGGGCCGGATCCGTATGCTGCGGTCCGTATGCAAATGAGCCTCGGTCTCGATCCTTTCATTGGGCTATAGGCGTCGCAGAATTAGTGCCTGTACCATCCCCTGCCTAAAGATGGCGACATAGTGACAACCCATACAGATCATACGGGCATATGTTCTAATATAGGATCTCTCTGCAATGTTCAATTCAATCCCCAAAGAATAAGAAATATGAAAAAGTTGAAGAAGACGATGATTTTGATGGGAATTAGTATATCCGAATATGGAACATGTCGAAACTTTTTATTCAAGACATACTTGCACAGGTTATGATCCACTCCTACTTTTTACATTATCTCGGAGATATATAATTATATAGTAGTAGTAGTAGTAGTAGTAGTAGTGTCGCTCTATATTATAAAGAGCGAATTTATTTTTCATTTCTTCTCACACAATATAAACAACGACAGACAATAATAATAAACGTAATGATATAACAGAAATGAGCATTGAAATATCTTTGACATTGTAATTCAAAATTAGTTGGTTACAGCAAATGGAAAAAGAGAACCTATATAATATATCCAAAGCGCTGTATTAAGCGCTATACGATTACGTATTAGGAATTATCATTATGAACCATGAATGCGTTATCATTATGAAAACAACATGCATCTTTTATTTTTTCATTTATCCATAACACATCTTTTATCACAGAGTATCGCAGGCTGTTTAGTAACTAGCATTTACATTTACTTTTGTAAATAAATCATAATTCTCTTTCTATACAATGTTCAATTTCAGTTGAAAACATACATAAGGACCCTCATACTACAAATGCCAATGTCTATACACTATTTTTAACTAAATTTCTTACTGCTTTCTGTTTCATAATCTGCCTTTCTTTTGGAATAGACACACCCTTCTTGCCCAACCTAAATTTCATTCTGTTTCATGATTTGCCTTTCATCTGTCTATATCAATCACTATCGCCTCTTCTGGGAGGTATTTACAGCCGTTATATTCGTTTATTTACAGCCTTATATTAACGGCTTATTACTTCTTCTTCTTTCTTTACTTTCACGGTATTAACATACAACAGTATTCTTTCTTGATTATTTGGTGGCTCTGAAAAGAGCCGTTTGTTATTCTAGCCAGGAGAGAGAGAGGTCTGCTACACTTAGCCGCCGAAGCCGTACAATGTACGACCCTGCCTCTTCAGTGCATACACCACGTCCATGGCTGTGACAGTCTTTCGCTTGGCGTGCTCGCAGTAGGTGACTGCATCACGGATGACATTCTCCAGGAAGACCTTCAGTACACCGCGTGTCTCTTCGTAGATGAGACCAGAGATCCTCTTGACACCTCCCCTTCTAGCAAGTCGACGGATTGCAGGCTTGGTGATGCCTTGGATGTTGTCTCGTAGAACCTTGCGATGACGTTTGGCACCACCCTTTCCGAGTCCCTTTCCTCCTTTTCCTCGACCTGACATGATGCTGATTGATAGTTGAGAGCGAGTTCTGTGTGATCCTGTAGACTGGGTATTACGCTAAGCGAATGATGCCTCGACCGGATTGCAGCGGGTATTGTTACACGATTGCGGACTTGGGTGACGAGATTCGGCATCATTCGGTATGCGGGACTGGAGTGCGGAGACTCCCCATTCGAGTGCGCCCCCTTGTGGCGAGTATTCGCTTGCATATCTAGGGAGGCCTGTGATGAATGCTCGAGTTGAAAAAAGCAGGGGGTGACGAATCTTATCCAACAGTACACATGGATGACGAAACTTAATTAACTGAAAAATCGGCCATCACCTACATTACTCAATAAACATACATTAATAGGAATGCATTCCTCACCCAAGCCCGCCCGCCCCCCTCTTTCTCTCTCATCCTTCATTTTTGTTTCGTATATGATTCATATGTTCATTATCTTATTCATAAGTAGTTTTGTCTTATATATATATATATATATATATATGGATTGTTTGTATTTTAAAAGGGCTGGAACGAAAACCAGTGCTGATTGGGCTAATTTCACCATCCATAATTCATGTCATTCATATTTCTTTTTATTCATTTTCTTTGTTTCACACCTCTTTTATTTCTTTTATTTTCTTTCTTTTTCTTCTTCATTACACATAATCATAGTGTCTCATGAGTGCATTTGGACAAGTGTTCTTTCTTGATTATTTGGTGGCTCTGAAAAGAGCCGTTTTGGTAGGATGGGAAAGTTGGCGTGCAAATCACTTGGACTTTGCAGCCTTCTTTGCCGCAGGCTTCTTGGGCTTGGCAGTCTTGGGTTTCTTTGCGGCTGCCTTCTTGGGCGTCTTCTTTGGTGTTGATTTCTTGGCTGCTGGCTTCTTGGGTGCCTTCTTTGGAGTCTTCTTCTTCTCTTTCTTCTCAGTCGTTTTCTTTACTGGCTTCTTCGCTTTCTTGGGGGCTGCTTTGACTTTCTTTGCGGCGGCTGCCTTCTGCAGTTTCTCCTTCTTCGCTGCAGCCTTTTCCTTGGCCTTCTCACGTTGTGCTAGCAGTTTTGCCTTCTCCTTCTCCTTCTTGGCCTTCTCCGACGCCTGTGCCTTGGCCGCCTGCACATTCAGCTTGAAAGAACCCGAAGCTCCTTTCCCCTTCGTCTGCACTAGTTTGCCTTTCTCCACGCCAGACTTCAGGGCCCGCTTGATGAATAGCAACTGTCGGTCCATCTGCACATCGAAATTGGTAGCGATATACTTCTTTATTGCTTGCAGCGAGGAGCCATTGCGGTCCTTCAACTCGGTGATTGCTGTAGCAACCATCTCGGCAGCCGGTGGGTGGGCCGCCGGCTTCTTAGTAGTCACCTTCTTAGAGCTTTCCTTCTCAGCCATCTTGATATACGGTGCGTCGGGAGGTTAACAAAACGAATAACCATCGACTCGGCAACGCCATCCATATACGGCATTGTTGCGTACGTGGGAGGAGACAATCCCGGGTCGTCCGCCCCCATGACTGCATGCCAGTTTGTGTTTGTTTTAAGAAACTTTTCTCCCTTCTTTTCCATCCATACATGCTCTTATTCCACCATCCCCTTCTTCTTCTTCTTCTTCTTCTTCTTCTTCTTCTTCTTCTTCTTCTTCTTCTTCTTCTTCTTCTTCTTCTTTATCTGTCTTCTTCTCATCCTTCTTCTTCATCCTCTCCTACCATGTATAATGTACACAATCATTATATGAATTTGAAGGAAAAAATGAAATCAAAGGCATATTTAATAGGTGGCGATAACAGCATTATAACTCCAGATCGTCACCCCTCTTGAAACACAGTCACATTCATGGGAAATAGCATATTCATAGTTTCCCATTAGAATGCCGACTAAAAAGATAATGTTTTAATCTGCATGGTCACCCTAATATCCGTATTAGTAACTGTAAATATATTGTTGATTAACCACCTTGCTTTTTCTTTTACTGCTCTATACACTTTTTAGTTCATAACATCTAAGGATGTTTATATTTATGTAATATAATATCACTCATTATATATATAACAATTATTAAGGCTTAGTTCATCTCAAGTGTATCGTTTTTAAACTAAGAGAGAGAGAGAGAGAGAGAGAGAGAGAGAGAGAGAGAGAGTGGGGGAAGGGGATTCATAAATGAAACAATTCTTTCGTGAGTAATTGGTGGCCCTGATAAGGGCCGTTGAGGTTTCAAGATTTGCCGGGAGCAAACTCTAGCTTGATTTAGCAGTTTTCTTGGGAAGCAGCACGGCTTGGATGTTGGGCAGAACACCACCTTGGGCGATCGTCACCCCACCCAAAAGCTTGTTGAGTTCTTCATCATTACGCACAGCGAGTTGAAGGTGGCGTGGGATGATCCTAGATTTCTTGTTGTCGCGGGCAGCGTTGCCTGCGAGTTCCAAGATTTCGGCAGTGAGGTACTCTAGGACGGCAGCCATGTAGACAGGAGCTCCACCGCCGACCCTCTTTGCATAGTTGCCCTTTCGGAGAAACCGATGAACACGTCCCACTGGAAACTGGAGCCCTGCACGGGATGAGCGCGTCTTTGCCTTGGTGCGGGCCTTTCCACTCTTTCCTCTGCCAGACATGATGTTTTTGATGAGTGTAGAATAAATCGGAAGCGTAGTTCAGAACGTAACAGTGTTCGATGACTTGAATGGATGCCCAGCAGCGTTTTGGTGGCTATTTATACCTGGGGTTAGGATCGCAGTGACCGTCGGGGGGCATTGTGACTATTGTCCAATCAGCGGGTAGCTGACCGGATCTCCTTAAACTTGTTTCGCATCACTAGTGAATGGTGCCATCTCGCGGCGACTTATCCGTTTTCTCCACTGATATCACAACTAGTACTCAATCAGATTGTATAGGGTTTCTTAATTGAATTTAAAAAACCCATATCAATTCAAGTGGATTGGGACGACAACGCCTGAAAATGTGATAAAACACTGTACACTGCCCCTATTCCCAATAGTGTCAGGTTCTATGTTATATTTCAGAGATCGATCAATCAATCGCCTAAAAACTCTTTTCACAATTCACTCTAGCTTTGTCTTATTATGTGGCATACGTAACGTGATTTATATTATAGCTTTCATAGATTTATATTTGAATATTCCTTGCATTTTAATACCTAACACTTATTGTGTTCTACATTTTTTATCATATCGTTCATCTGAATTATTTTCTACATTGGTATCATATCGTTCTTCTAAATTATGTTCTACATTTTTATCATATCGTTCATCTAAATTATGTTCTACATTTTTATCATATCGTTCATCTAAAAAATGTTCTACAAATGTTTGTTTTTACTTCTTATAATAGCGTCGATTTTCATGCATCGTGTTCATTTTAGAAGTCAGTGATTCTTTCTTGGGGTTGTGGTGGCTCTGAAAAGAGCCGTTTGTGTATGCGGTGCATGGGCTACATGCTGTACCGATGGTTCTAGGCGCGTTCTCCGCGGATTCGACGGGCGAGCTGGATGTCTTTGGGCATGATGGTAACCCTCTTGGCGTGGATGGCACACAGGTTGGTATCCTCAAAGAGGCCAACCAGGTATGCCTCGCTGGCTTCTTGAAGGGCCATCACAGCGGAACTCTGGAAACGTAGCTCTGTCTTGAAGTCCTGTGCAATCTCACGCACTAGACGCTGGAATGGCAGTTTTCGGATGAGAAGTTCGGTGCTCTTCTGGTAGCGGCGAATCTCTCTCAGGGCGACTGTGCCAGGCCTGTATCGATGAGGCTTCTTGACTCCTCCAGTGGCGGGGGCACTCTTTCTGGCTGCTTTGGTTGCCAGCTGCTTGCGGGGAGCCTTCCCTCCTGTAGATTTGCGAGCGGTCTGCTTGGTGCGTGCCATAGTTGCTTGAGAGACAGTAGGTAATTCGGTACTTCAAATACGAGTGACGGGATGAATGAGAACCACTGGCAATGTTCAGCTATTTATATGAGCTGCGAAGGATCCTGGTGCCGTCGCCCTACCTTTGTAAAGCCCTCTTGATTGGTCAACCGGGTTGTTCTTTTGTTTAGCGCCTGACGGGAAGGGGGGCTTGGCGATGCCGTATGCGCAAAGTCATTAGAATGTGTCGAAAGGTGGCGCTACCACCGTTTTAAACATGGGTTACATTACATGGCAAGCCGGGAATTTGGCTCACCCACGCAGTGGTGCCGAATAATTACGCATTCTAACAAATGATAATTTAAGATGTTTGACCGAGAGTCTGATCTTAAGAGGGCGGATGAGAGGGAGGCAGACAGGGAGTGAGGGGGGGGGGGGGGTGGATGGGTGGGGATGGATCATGAGAAAAGACACTATCAACTTAACCTGCATCTCGTCAACCTTTCGAGGACGGATGCATATCAATTAGGACATGTTGCCATCTTGAATTATATTTCTTTTTTATTTAATCGACTATTTTCGTCTTCCTTCCAACCATCATGACTACACGTTATGCCCTGGTCTAGATTTATAGAGTGAGAGATATATATATATATATATATGGCTAATATTGTTCCATATTACTGTGTAATCTTTATCATATCTTTTGCAATACTCATTATATTCATTATACACATTATTTATTTAATAAAAAAAGCTACGCTACATTATTACGGATATCATTCTTTCTTGATTATTTGTGTGGCCCTGAAAAGGGCCGTTGTATGTCCAATTAGAGCAGGATATGACCTGTCTACTTGGAGGTAGTGTATTTCGTCACTGCCTTGGTACCCTCGCTCACAGCGTGCTTTGCCAGCTCTCCGGGGAGAATGAGGCGGACGGCGGTCTGAATCTCGCGACTGCTGATGGTTGACTTTTTGTTGTACTGAGCGAGGCGGGAAGATTCGCCGGCAATTCGCTCGAAGATGTCGTTGACGAAGCTGTTCATGATGATCATGGCCCGACTGGAGATGCCGGTATCTGGATGAACCTGCTTGAGGACTTTGTAGATGTAGATTCCATAACTCTCCTTCCTTTTCCTGTTCCTCTTCTTGCCACCGCTGGGCCGAGGGGCCTTGACTGCCTTCTTGGAGCCTTTCTTAGCAACTTGAGCTGTTGGAGCCATGATGAATTGAGGTTTTCTGGTCTGTAAAGATGCAGCGAAACGAGTATGTCAAGCAAATAATCTTTGGATACTGTGAATGGCAAGCGAGAACCATTCCTTTTTATACACGCGGGGCCGGATCCGTATGCTGCGGTCCGTATGCAAATGAGCCTCGGTCTCGATCCTTTCATTGGGCTATAGGCGTCGCAGAATTAGTGCCTGTACCATCCCCTGCCTAAAGATGGCGACATAGTGACAACCCATACAGATCATACGGGCATATGTTCTAATATAGGATCTCTCTGCAATGTTCAATTCAATCCCCAAAGAATAAGAAATATGAAAAAGTTGAAGAAGACGATGATTTTGATGGGAATTAGTATATCCGAATATGGAACATGTCGAAACTTTTTATTCAAGACATACTTGCACAGGTTATGATCCACTCCTACTTTTTACATTATCTCGGAGATATATAATTATATAGTAGTAGTAGTAGTAGTAGTAGTAGTGTCGCTCTATATTATAAAGAGCGAATTTATTTTTCATTTCTTCTCACACAATATAAACAACGACAGACAATAATAATAAACGTAATGATATAACAGAAATGAGCATTGAAATATCTTTGACATTGTAATTCAAAATTAGTTGGTTACAGCAAATGGAAAAAGAGAACCTATATAATATATCCAAAGCGCTGTATTAAGCGCTATACGATTACGTATTAGGAATTATCATTATGAACCATGAATGCGTTATCATTATGAAAACAACATGCATCTTTTATTTTTTCATTTATCCATAACACATCTTTTATCACAGAGTATCGCAGGCTGTTTAGTAACTAGCATTTACATTTACTTTTGTAAATAAATCATAATTCTCTTTCTATACAATGTTCAATTTCAGTTGAAAACATACATAAGGACCCTCATACTACAAATGCCAATGTCTATACACTATTTTTAACTAAATTTCTTACTGCTTTCTGTTTCATAATCTGCCTTTCTTTTGGAATAGACACACCCTTCTTGCCCAACCTAAATTTCATTCTGTTTCATGATTTGCCTTTCATCTGTCTATATCAATCACTATCGCCTCTTCTGGGAGGTATTTACAGCCGTTATATTCGTTTATTTACAGCCTTATATTAACGGCTTATTACTTCTTCTTCTTTCTTTACTTTCACGGTATTAACATACAACAGTATTCTTTCTTGATTATTTGGTGGCTCTGAAAAGAGCCGTTTGTTATTCTAGCCAGGAGAGAGAGAGGTCTGCTACACTTAGCCGCCGAAGCCGTACAATGTACGACCCTGCCTCTTCAGTGCATACACCACGTCCATGGCTGTGACAGTCTTTCGCTTGGCGTGCTCGCAGTAGGTGACTGCATCACGGATGACATTCTCCAGGAAGACCTTCAGTACACCGCGTGTCTCTTCGTAGATGAGACCAGAGATCCTCTTGACACCTCCCCTTCTAGCAAGTCGACGGATTGCAGGCTTGGTGATGCCTTGGATGTTGTCTCGTAGAACCTTGCGATGACGTTTGGCACCACCCTTTCCGAGTCCCTTTCCTCCTTTTCCTCGACCTGACATGATGCTGATTGATAGTTGAGAGCGAGTTCTGTGTGATCCTGTAGACTGGGTATTACGCTAAGCGAATGATGCCTCGACCGGATTGCAGCGGGTATTGTTACACGATTGCGGACTTGGGTGACGAGATTCGGCATCATTCGGTATGCGGGACTGGAGTGCGGAGACTCCCCATTCGAGTGCGCCCCCTTGTGGCGAGTATTCGCTTGCATATCTAGGGAGGCCTGTGATGAATGCTCGAGTTGAAAAAAGCAGGGGGTGACGAATCTTATCCAACAGTACACATGGATGACGAAACTTAATTAACTGAAAAATCGGCCATCACCTACATTACTCAATAAACATACATTAATAGGAATGCATTCCTCACCCAAGCCCGCCCGCCCCCCTCTTTCTCTCTCATCCTTCATTTTTGTTTCGTATATGATTCATATGTTCATTATCTTATTCATAAGTAGTTTTGTCTTATATATATATATATATATATATATGGATTGTTTGTATTTTAAAAGGGCTGGAACGAAAACCAGTGCTGATTGGGCTAATTTCACCATCCATAATTCATGTCATTCATATTTCTTTTTATTCATTTTCTTTGTTTCACACCTCTTTTATTTCTTTTATTTTCTTTCTTTTTCTTCTTCATTACACATAATCATAGTGTCTCATGAGTGCATTTGGACAAGTGTTCTTTCTTGATTATTTGGTGGCTCTGAAAAGAGCCGTTTTGGTAGGATGGGAAAGTTGGCGTGCAAATCACTTGGACTTTGCAGCCTTCTTTGCCGCAGGCTTCTTGGGCTTGGCAGTCTTGGGTTTCTTTGCGGCTGCTTCTTGGGCGTCTTCTTTGGTGTTGATTTCTTGGCTGCTGGCTTCTTGGGTGCCTTCTTTGGAGTCTTCTTCTTCTCTTTCTTCTCAGTCGTTTTCTTTACTGGCTTCTTCGCTTTCTTGGGGGCTGCTTTGACTTTCTTTGCGGCGGCTGCCTTCTGCAGTTTCTCCTTCTTCGCTGCAGCCTTTTCCTTGGCCTTCTCACGTTGTGCTAGCAGTTTTGCCTTCTCCTTCTCCTTCTTGGCCTTCTCCGACGCCTGTGCCTTGGCCGCCTGCACATTCAGCTTGAAAGAACCCGAAGCTCCTTTCCCCTTCGTCTGCACTAGTTTGCCTTTCTCCACGCCAGACTTCAGGGCCCGCTTGATGAATAGCAACTGTCGGTCCATCTGCACATCGAAATTGGTAGCGATATACTTCTTTATTGCTTGCAGCGAGGAGCCATTGCGGTCCTTCAACTCGGTGATTGCTGTAGCAACCATCTCGGCAGCCGGTGGGTGGGCCGCCGGCTTCTTAGTAGTCACCTTCTTAGAGCTTTCCTTCTCAGCCATCTTGATATACGGTGCGTCGGGAGGTTAACAAAACGAATAACCATCGACTCGGCAACGCCATCCATATACGGCATTGTTGCGTACGTGGGAGGAGACAATCCCGGGTCGTCCGCCCCCATGACTGCATGCCAGTTTGTGTTTGTTTTAAGAAACTTTTCTCCCTTCTTTTCCATCCATACATGCTCTTATTCCACCATCCCCTTCTTCTTCTTCTTCTTCTTCTTCTTCTTCTTCTTCTTCTTCTTCTTCTTCTTCTTCTTCTTCTTCTTCTTCTTCTTTATCTGTCTTCTTCTCATCCTTCTTCTTCATCCTCTCCTACCATGTATAATGTACACAATCATTATATGAATTTGAAGGAAAAAATGAAATCAAAGGCATATTTAATAGGTGGCGATAACAGCATTATAACTCCAGATCGTCACCCCTCTTGAAACACAGTCACATTCATGGGAAATAGCATATTCATAGTTTCCCATTAGAATGCCGACTAAAAAGATAATGTTTTAATCTGCATGGTCACCCTAATATCCGTATTAGTAACTGTAAATATATTGTTGATTAACCACCTTGCTTTTTCTTTTACTGCTCTATACACTTTTTAGTTCATAACATCTAAGGATGTTTATATTTATGTAATATAATATCACTCATTATATATATAACAATTATTAAGGCTTAGTTCATCTCAAGTGTATCGTTTTAAACTAAGAGAGAGAGAGAGAGAGAGAGAGAGAGAGAGAGAGAGTGGGGGAAGGGGATTCATAAATGAAACAATTCTTTCGTGAGTAATTGGTGGCCCTGATAAGGGCCGTTGAGGTTTCAAGATTTGCCGGAGCAAACTCTAGCTTGATTTAGCAGTTTTCTTGGGAAGCAGCACGGCTTGATGTTGGGCAGAACACCACCTTGGGCGATCGTCACCCCCACCCAAAAGCTTGTTGAGTTCTTCATCATTACGCACAGCGAGTTGAAGGTGGCGTGGGATGATCCTAGATTTCTTGTTGTCGCGGGCAGCGTTGCCTGCGAGTTCCAAGATTTCGGCAGTGAGGTACTCTAGGACGGCAGCCATGTAGACAGGAGCTCCACCGCCGACCCTCTTTGCATAGTTGCCCTTTCGGAGAAACCGATGAACACGTCCCACTGGAAACTGGAGCCCTGCACGGGATGAGCGCGTCTTTGCCTTGGTGCGGGCCTTTCCACTCTTTCCTCTGCCAGACATGATGTTTTTGATGAGTGTAGAATAAATCGGAAGCGTAGTTCAGAACGTAACAGTGTTCGATGACTTGAATGGATGCCCAGCAGCGTTTTGGTGGCTATTTATACCTGGGGTTAGGATCGCAGTGACCGTCGGGGGGCATTGTGACTATTGTCCAATCAGCGGGTAGCTGACCGGATCTCCTTAAACTTGTTTCGCATCACTAGTGAATGGTGCCATCTCGCGGCGACTTATCCGTTTTCTCCACTGATATCACAACTAGTACTCAATCAGATTGTATAGGGTTTCTTAATTGAATTTAAAAAACCCATATCAATTCAAGTGGATTGGGACGACAACGCCTGAAAATGTGATAAAACACTGTACACTGCCCCTATTCCCAATAGTGTCAGGTTCTATGTTATATTTCAGAGATCGATCAATCAATCGCCTAAAAACTCTTTCACAATTCACTCTAGCTTTGTCTTATTATGTGGCATACGTAACGTGATTTATATTATAGCTTTCATAGATTTATATTTGAATATTCCTTGCATTTTAATACCTAACACTTATTGTGTTCTACATTTTTTATCATATCGTTCATCTGAATTATTTTCTACATTGGTATCATATCGTTCTTCTAAATTATGTTCTACATTTTTATCATATCGTTCATCTAAATTATGTTCTACATTTTTATCATATCGTTCATCTAAAAAATGTTCTACAAATGTTTGTTTTTACTTCTTATAATAGCGTCGATTTTCATGCATCGTGTTCATTTTAGAAGTCAGTGATTCTTTCTTGGGGTTGTGGTGGCTCTGAAAAGAGCCGTTTGTGTATGCGGTGCATGGGCTACATGCTGTACCGATGGTTCTAGGCGCGTTCTCCGCGGATTCGACGGGCGAGCTGGATGTCTTTGGGCATGATGGTAACCCTCTTGGCGTGGATGGCACACAGGTTGGTATCCTCAAAGAGGCCAACCAGGTATGCCTCGCTGGCTTCTTGAAGGGCCATCACAGCGGAACTCTGGAAACGTAGCTCTGTCTTGAAGTCCTGTGCAATCTCACGCACTAGACGCTGGAATGGCAGTTTTCGGATGAGAAGTTCGGTGCTCTTCTGGTAGCGGCGAATCTCTCTCAGGGCGACTGTGCCAGGCCTGTATCGATGAGGCTTCTTGACTCCTCCAGTGGCGGGGGCACTCTTTCTGGCTGCTTTGGTTGCCAGCTGCTTGCGGGGAGCCTTCCCTCCTGTAGATTTGCGAGCGGTCTGCTTGGTGCGTGCCATAGTTGCTTGAGAGACAGTAGGTAATTCGGTACTTCAAATACGAGTGACGGGATGAATGAGAACCACTGGCAATGTTCAGCTATTTATATGAGCTGCGAAGGATCCTGGTGCCGTCGCCCTACCTTTGTAAAGCCCTCTTGATTGGTCAACCGGGTTGTTCTTTTGTTTAGCGCCTGACGGGAAGGGGGGCTTGGCGATGCCGTATGCGCAAAGTCATTAGAATGTGTCGAAAGGTGGCGCTACCACCGTTTTAAACATGGGTTACATTACATGGCAAGCCGGAATTTGGCTCACCCACGCAGTGGTGCCGAATAATTACGCATTCTAACAAATGATAATTTAAGATGTTTGACCGAGAGTCTGATCTTAAGAGGGCGGATGAGAGGGAGGCAGACAGGGAGTGAGGGGGGGGGGGGGGGGTGGATGGGTGGGGATGGATCATGAGAAAAGACACTATCAACTTAACCTGCATCTCGTCAACCTTTCGAGGACGGATGCATATCAATTAGGACATGTTGCCATCTTGAATTATATTTCTTTTTTATTTAATCGACTATTTTCGTCTTCCT
>JAVYIG010007182.1:0-105877 GCA_035222895.1 Strongylocentrotus droebachiensis | reverse complement strand
ATGGAAAACATGCAGAGACGCGGTTACCAAGGCAACTGACAGATGACATCAGAAACCAGACCAAGCTCTTTCAAAAGCCAACCACCGTGGAGCTTCCTTTCTTAAAAACCGGAGAATTAATATCGAAGGCGACGACAGCGACAATATTTTTTTCTAAATATCATCACTCTCAAAAACGTGTTATTTTATACATTAATTTTACTACCATTATCATTTATAAAGGGCCTCTTTACAGAGCTATAAACACACTTTTCGTCGCATGATTAGCTTGTTTTGATAGTAGATTGAACTCATTACCAATATTGAGGAAATGGGTATAGCATCATCATCACTGCAGCGTCATGAAGATCTTAATGGTGATGATGGAGATTCATAGCATGTAAATGGTACCCTATTTTTCTTTCAAGAATATCAATTTGTTCACACCTTAAACGTTAAACCGGCATTCTCATCTGCTGAAATAACTGAGTTTTAAGGAATTAATTTATTAAGAATTAAATGTAAATCGAATGGTAAGTCCATATTTATATCGTATTTAATTTGACTTTTTTTTTTGGGGGGGGGGGGGGGTAGTCTAGGAATAAAATTAATTTTCGAAATTGCAATCGTTATTGGCAAATTTGTGCATTTAATTGTAATGATCTATTTTGAGTATGTTTTTTTATAATTCCAAGCATCAAATATATGACAAAGGCCTAGTAATTGACCTACAAAATTCCTAATTTTTGTGCAATATATTGTGTTTATTTCCATAACAATATTAAATACACAAATATGGAGAGTAGTAGTAGTTCAACTCTCCTTCTATGCCTTCAATGCCTACAGTATAAGAAGATAATATTAGCTTATTATATCACTTTACTCTTTAATGATTGTAATCTCAATCAAAGGGATAATCAGGGCAGCCCATGCAATAGTATAGCATCAAGTTATTTTATTCAGTTTATGCCAATGAAGAAACTCTCAAAAAGTAATCATCACACGAGTGGACTGTGATTTCAAATTAGAAACTGGATGGCTGCAACATAAATACAATTTATTGATATTTCCGCTGTCTCAACGGAATATAAATCATCAGGATAAGAATTACGTGATGCTTTTTAGATTAAAATCACTATACATGTATTCAATGTTACAAGGCAAAAATAATACAAATAACTTGAATATACCAGAGGCCAGAACAACCAAACGAAATTATGTAGACAGTTCTTTATGGAATGATCTCCCACTGTGGTCGAAGTCATACACATCTTGCTTCAAGAAAGCACCTAAAAAGTAACTTTTAAATTAGTAAAATATAATAAACTGACTTTCTCAATGCATTTTTTACAATTGTATTATAGTTTGCTATTAGCTTTACCTCATGTGACATTCCAAATGTGTACCTAAACAGTATTGTTTTTGTTTTTCTGGTTCCTTCCATACTTTTATGTTATGGTATAGAACTTTTTATACCTATTGTTATGAGTTTATTATTGGAAAATAAATTTCATGTTCATGTTGATTTTTGAATTATGAGCAACGTACATGAAAATAGGCTTCTGTGGTAGTCACCGTCATTATTTTCAGCTGATTTTCCTGCACATAAGAACACGTGTTTAGTTTGGTAAATACTTATTAGTCAAGCAATGAATTATTATCCTGATTACTGTATATTACTGAGACTATTTTAAAAGAGTAAAATATTATAAACTACCACGTCTTTGATTTTTGCCTTTTTCAATACATTTTTACAATTGTAATATAGTTTCGTTTGTTATTAGCTTTACTACATGTAACACTTCAAAACATACATCTGTATAATTGTAACCAGATAATAATTTTTTGTCTCAATGATAATTGTATGTAATACTGTACATGTAGAATTTGATACAGTGAGAGAAACTCTCCTTATCACGTATATTTCTGTAGGGGTAGAGTAAAATGTTATTATAAAGGCACCATTAAATTTTAATGTTCCCTCTCAGTTGAGTCATTACTTTAAATTTTCAATACTATTATGAAATCTCAGATATTTAGCTTAGCAGTGCAATATAATTATTAGAAGAATGTTTTGTAGTTATACATGTCTATTTTAATAAGCTGGCCTGCCAACATGCTACAGCAGTTTTAACTCATATTTTGTTAATACATATCTTCCATAGATTTCACCTGAACTTAATAAGTTACTATTCACTTGGTCCATAGATTATTGAATGACCTTTATCACCTTATGTTTCTACATGTATATTCCCTATTCAGTGATTTTAACCTCGACTGAGTTAGTTCTTTCAACTTTCATGCAATTTTCCTTTAATAACACGTATAAATGCATTTACTTTATCTGTGCAATATTATCACTGTTGTTATGTCACATTTTGCATGGTCTTTGTATATGTATGACGTGTTATACATGTAAAGTTATATATGTTTTTTTAGGGTTGAGTCACACTCCGGATACAAAATTTCCCCTATAATCATAATGTGCCAATTTTTTCTGCTCGTGTGGTCATGAGCCTCCGGCTTGTGATGCAACCATGGGGAAATTTGAAGCTTTGTCTTGATGCATTTTGATTATTTAAATGTGGTACATGTACAATCTCTTATATTGTCCTTGTCACATAAATCTGCAACACTGGATGCATCTGGTTGGGATATTGGTGAGGGCGGTCTGCGGACTATAGTTATTTGGTTAACTTGGCCCAAGGCCTGGCAGCACAGCCGGGTGCTCCCAGTTTTCATGTATTTTTGTGTGATTTGCTATTAATTAATTGTTTTCAAATCCGTATTTTGATATCATGTGTTTTCTGCCAAATAAAATAATAATAAAAAATAAATAATAATAATATATGACACGCAAAATAGAATGGAGCTGATTCTGTGTGTCATTTTCCTTAGTATCTTTAGGCGTCGTATAAATAACATATCGTAGTGCATATATTGTATTCGTATTCTTATCTCTCTATGTGACACTGTGGTAGATGTTAATGTCATCGTTTAAATCAATTAGATAAGTGCATTTCAAAATGTTATGAAAGCTCATATTTACGTACCTACACTGTCGCTCATATAGTTGGAATATTTTTGTTTTACCCCAATTTATGGAATTATTTAAAAAATATTTTAAAATAATAGATCTAGATTATAGTATACATTCTCAGATTTTATTGAATAATAATTTGACAAAGTGTGTTTTTACGTGACTGCTAAAGCATGTGTACGCTACTATGCTTATCAACTAGGGTACCTTCGCCATAAATGAAAGTAATGAGGATTAATGCCCCACAAAAGGGCACTAATATAACACATCGACACTGTTTTTGTCATATAAAAAAGAAGATGCATTTGATTGTTTATTGCTGGAAAAATAGACCCTACACGTAATTCCCTATGCAAATGGAATAGGAGCTTTCCCTTTGCCGACGCATGCCCCCCCCTCGAAAATAGATGTTCAAACTACGCCATTGCTGAACTTGTCATTTTGATTGATTTGTCGGTGAAATGCAGGAGAAAAGCGCAGAAATGTTCACATAAATGTGCATGTTAGGCATTCAGAATTGCCTCAGAATGACGTACCATAACTATAGAGCATCTTAAGGTAACTCGCAATTTTATACATTTCACGCCCCCCGCCAGGCGCGGATCCAGGATTTCTTAGGGGAGGGGGCCCAACTTTTTTTCTTTTTTTGCTCCCGAAAATTTGAAAATCGTGCCTGCCGAAAAGTCGCTCAGTGGGGGGGGGGGGGGGGGGGGGGGGGGGGGGGGGGGGTAGTGAGCACTTTTTTTGGGGGGGGGGTCCTCGAAAATTTAAAAATTTGCACCCGACCCCCCCTTGAGCGCCAGGGGGGAGGGCCCAACCCCCTAAAAAGGTAAGAATCACGTGGTTTTTACATGATTTTTTTCTCAAGGGGAGGGGGCCAGGCCCCTGGGCCCCCCTGGATCCGCCACTGCCCCCCACTGCCCCCCACCCCCACCCTTAGGAAAATCATGGATCCGCCCCTGTCAAGTACGTGACATTGACGTCATTATTTTGATAGAACTCAATGGAATATTCCATGTGGTATTCCCAGCAATTGGCTCTTATATTCCTTACGAATATGGACTTTGTCTTGTAAAATAGGTTGCAATTCTCTTTATTGTCTACATGCATGATTAGCGTTTTATAACTGTACCAAATATATGCGTATGATTCAGGGGCGGATCCAGCCGGCGGCAAGAGGGTGGGGGGGGGGGGGGGGCAAATCAGGAGAAAATGTTTAGCGGCGTATCAGCCAGCCGGCGAACGGCAATTAAGCGGGGGGAGGGGGGGGGGGGGTATAAAACACATTTTGTTTGTTTTTTGGTTTTTTTTGAGGGGTCCAGTTTTTGAGGAAAAAAATTGCGCCGACTCAGCGGCTGGTGTATGATAGGGGGAGGGGGGGAGGCTGGAGATGAGGACCACTTTTTTTTTTTTTTTTTGGGGGGGACCCCCTTTTTTGTTTTTAAAAAGGGTCTAAATTACGTTGCTATCCTATTTTTTTAAACCGTTTTGGAGGGCTAGGGGGGGGGGGGGGGCGGGCCGGTAGAATCGGCTCGTGGATCCGCGCCTGGTGTGATTAAAACATGACGCTCCTGTGTTTGGTTTTGTGTTATTTAGTGTTTTTTTTTCTTAAATTGGCTGATTCTCATTTCATTTTATATTATAAACGGATAAAATTACATTGATATCGAATAGGATGGGAGGTAACTCATAGAGCTATAAATCATAAATGTTAGTACATCACATGGTATGTTGATTGAAAGTAATTACAAAGATCAGGATAAACAGAAACAGATGAAATATTTCTTAAAAAAACAACAAGATTGAAATGGTTATAGATATCCTGGGATAACACCGCATGGTCTCCGATTACAGAAAACAAAGTTGTAGCCTCCTACGATGCCCCCCAAATCGCACGAAAAATCATAGACCAATTTATCTTAGGCCTACGGCGTCCGGGACAAATTTAATTTAGGCATAACATATTATGTGACCGCTACCGTATGTGACCTCGGCATGGGCGCGTTTATTGGGGCTTGCCACTAGATATGTACATATCGTACCCCACTATCATACCCCACTATCGAACCCCACTATACGATCGTGATTTGCGGGATGTCGCGTTTATCGTCTCTTCACGATTCACCGTAAGGACTTGTCTCTTCGCAGCTGCTCAGCGCCGTTTGACCCGGGAAGCAGAGGCGGCGGACCCGGGGGGGGGGGGGGGGGCAGGGGGCACAGTGCCCCCCCACTTTTTCAAGTACCCCAAAAGTGCCCCCTTTTCCATGGGAAAAGTGCCCCTTTAACTTTGTAAGAAGCGCCCCTTTTTACATAAAAGTGCCCCTATTACTTTGATATGTGCCCCTGTTAATTTTTAAAAGTGCCCCCTCTCCTTTCCACGTCTGATATGTGCCCCTTTTATTTTGACACGTACCTCTTTTCCCAGACAAGTTCCCAGTTTCCTTTGCAATAAGTGTCTATTTACCATTCTCATAAGTGCCCTTTTTAATCTCTAGTAAGTGCCTCTTTTCGGATACGAGAAGCGCCCCTTTTTCACTTTTGTTAAGCGCCTCCTTCACCTCTGATAATTGCCCTTTTCAAATCTTAGAGGTGCCCCTTTTACTTTGACAATTGCCCCTTTTCCTTTGTAAGAAGTGCCCCTTTCCCTTTCAATAACTACCTCTTTTTAACTCGGATAAGCGCACCTTATATTTTCACATGTGCCCCCTTTCCTTTCTAATAAGTGCCCCTTTTCCTTATGATAAGTGCCCCCATTTAACAAAGAGCCCTTCGCCTTTTCATAAATGCCCCTTTTCACCTATGAAAATAGTCCTTTTTCATTCTCCTACTAGTGCTCCTTTTCATGTCTGTTAAATGACCCTATTCAATTCTGAGAGACAATCGTTTTATTTGACAAGTGCCCCCTTTTCCTTCTGATAAGTGCTCTTTTCATCTCTAATAACACCCCCTTTTATTTTGACACGTGCCCCTTTTCCTTCCTAATAAATGCTCTTTTTCCTTCATAATTTCCGCTTTTCATAAAAGCCCCCTTTCACCTCCAATAAATGCCCCTATCAACATCTGATCGGTGCTCCTTTTCTTTCAACGAATGCAAATTTCCCTTTTTTATTAGTGCCCCTTTTTCATTCTCATAAGTGCCTCTTTCATATATGGTGTTTGCCCCTTTTCAGGTGCGATAAGTGCCCCTTTTCACCTCTGATAATTAACCTTTTTTAACAATGATACGTCCCCCTCTTCCTTTCTTATGAGGAACCTATCCCTTTTTCATAAATGCCCCTATCAAAATCTGATGGTTGCCTCTTTTCCGTCGATAAATGCCCAATTTCCATTCTCATAAGTGCCTTTTCATCCCTGGTGAGTGCCCCATTTTCACCTCTGATAATAACCCTTTGTACTTTGACACGTGCTCCTTTTATTTTCTAATAAGTGTCTTATCCCTTGGAATAAGTGTCCCCCTTTCCTCTCATCATTAAACGTGCCCCTAATTTCAAGCGACTAAGAGCAATATCTCCCAAAGCTCGCTCGCTCGCTACGCTCGCTCACATTTATAGAGGTTGTAATTATGTTACTTATCAAAGGTCTTTTCAGTTTGCTGTTATGAAAATGTGCTTATTTATAACCCGATGAGGATTGGTTTTTTCCTCTTTATAAGATGTAGTTTTCGCACTTTGACCTCACAAATCTTATATTTTTCCTCGCTCGCAAATGATTTTTTCGACCATCACACCCAACTGCAAGGTATGATGCTTTAAAAAGCAATATTTTATACGATGCATAAAGAGAAACAAATATTGAAATCATCCCTGATAATGTAATCAAATTTTAGGGGTATATACTATATACCAATGTCTAAAAATTGTTTATTTTCACTTTGAGATTTCCCTTTGTAGGTTCCCCTTTTTCCCAGAAAGTGCCCTTTTTTGTTGGTGCCCCCCCCCCCCCACTTTGGAAGTCGCTCCGCCGCCTCTGCCGGGAAGCAAACTAGCCTGGGAATTCCTATTTGTATGTGAGGTTCAAAACAGCTTTGCGTTTATCGATCTCTCAGAAACGTGATTCTGGCTGTATGTCACATTCAAAACACACCTTTTTGTGTCTTTAGATATGCCCATATCTAAAGCCCTTTAAAAAAGGCTTTGCGTTTATCGACTTCTAAATTTGCCTGAAAGACGTTTGAGAAACCTGATTCTAGCCAAAAATTTGGTCGATAAACGCAACCTAGTCTGTTACGCAAGCTCATTAAAGTTGTGATTTCGAGTCAAGGGGCGCGTTTATCAAGGCTTGCCACTAGATATGTACATATCGTACCCCACTATTGAACCCCACTATCATACCCCACTATACGATCGTGATTTGCGGGATGTCGCGTTTATCGTCCCTTCACGATTCAAAATAAAGGCCTTGTGTCTGCCCAGCTGTTTTGACCCGGGAAGCAGACAGTTTCTCGGAGGTCAACTTCACACACATGCTTGTACACAACACCTGGGTGGTCCTATTTGTATGTGAGGTTCAAAACAGCTTTGCGTTTATCGATCTCTCAGAAACGTGATTCTGGCTGTATGTCACATACAAAACACACCTTTTTGCGTCTTTAGATATGCCCATATCTAAAGCCCTTTAAAAAAGGCTTTGCGTTTATCACCTTCTAAATTTGCCTGAAAGACGTTTGAGAATCCTGATTCTATCCAAAAATTTGGTAGATAAACGCAACCCTAAGGTGGATTGTGAAAGTTAATGTCAAATTTGTGGGTTGACGATACCCTCTTGAACTTAGGTTGGGTTAAGTCATCTTTGGACCTTAGATTAAATGATATTGATTGGCAAAATTGGAATAATGAAGTTTATAAGAAATCGTGTATGCTTTAATTATAGGCTCGTTAAACAGGAAGGTGGTTTGGAGAGCTATTTGTTGAAATTGGACGTAGGTGATAGAATATCCCTTTGTAAGTTTCGTTGTGGTAATGATAAGCTGCCAGTTAAGTTACCAAATATCGTTATTTATCTGATCAACCTCTTGAGTTATGTTCCCTACTTCCCTATGTAATCTTAAGGTACAGGGTGATGAATTTCATTATGTTCTGGTGTGCCCAGCATTCAATGATTTTCGTAAGCAGTATGTAAAGAAATATTATTACAGTAAACCTAACGTTATCAAATTTCATCAGTTATTCAATGCAAATTCTGTTAAACAGTTAAAGAACCTTTCCACATTTTGTAAGATCATTATGTCTAAGTTTGGATAATTTTTGTTGTCCTTTTTAATACGTTAGACTTTTGGTTTAATGTGTGTTGTCGTATTTAGTATCATAGTGTACATACATATATATAGTAGTATTTGTACTGCTCAGGGGCGGCCGAGCGACTTCCAAAGTGGGGGTGGGGGACACCAAGAAAAAGGGCACTTTCTGGAAAAAGGGGCACCTACAAAGGGAAATCTCAAAGCGAAAATATACAATTTTGAGACATTGGTATATACCCCTACATTGTAATTACATTATCAGGGATGATTTTAATATTTGTTTCACTGTATACGCCATACAAGATATTGCTTAAGCATCATGCTTCGCAGTTGGGAGTAATGGTCTGAAAAATTATTTGCGAGTGAGCGAAGCGAGCGAGAAAAAAATTTAAGATTTGTGAGGTCGTAGGGCGAAAAATTACATCTTAGAAAGAGGAAAAAACCCAATCCTGATGGGGTTAAAAGCACATTTTCATAACGGAAGACTGAAAAGACCTTTGATAAGTAACATATCATCTATAGATCCTTGCGAGCCTAGCGAGCGAGCTTTGAGGGAAATTGCTCTTAGTCGCTTGAAATTAGGTGCGCGTTTAATGATGAGAGGAAAAGGGGACACTTATCAGAAAAGAAAAGGAGCATGTGTCAAAGTACAAAGAGTAATTATCAGAGGTGAAAATGAGGCACTTCTTACACCCTCAAAAAAGGCACTCACTAGGGATTTAAAAAGTCAGTTATGAGAATAGGAAATGGGCATTTGTCGACGGAAAAGGGGCACCCATCAGATTTTGATAGGGGTATTTATAAGAGGTGAAAAGGGGCATTTATGAAAAGGGGATAGGTCTCTTATTAGAAAGGAAAAGGGGCACGTATCATTGTTAAAAGGGAAATTATCAGAGGTGAACAGAGGCACTTATCGCACCTGAAAAGGGCAATGACCAGATATGAAAGGGGGCACTTTTGTGAATGAAAAAGGGGCACTTATAATAAAGGAAAATGTGCATTAGTTGAAAGAAAATGGGCACCGATCAGATTTTAAAGGGGCATTTATCGGAGGTAAAGGGGGTACTTATCTGAAGTGAAAAGAAGTAACTTCTCGTACCTGAAAAGGGTCATTTACAAGAGAAGGGGTATTTTTGAGAAAGGGAGGGGTTCTTTTTTAATGGGGCACTTATCATTTGGAAAAGTGGGCACTTATTAAAAAGGAAAAGGGGCACATGTGAAAATATAAGGTGCGCTTATTCGAGTTAAAATGGGGGTAGTTATTTAAAGGGAAGGGGCATTTCTTACAAAGAAAAATGGGCACTTGTCAAAGTAAAAGAGGCACCTCTCAGATTTGAATAAGGCAATTATCAAAGGTGAAGGGGGCACTTATCAAGAGTGAAAAGAGGCACTTCTCGTACCTGAAAAGGGGCACTTACTAGAGATTAAAACGGGCACTGAGGAGAATGGAAAATGGACACTTATCGCAAAGGAAAATGGGAACTTGTCGAAGTAAAAGGGGCACGTGTCCAAATAAAAGGGGCACATATCAGAGTTGAGAAGGGGAAGGGGCACTCTTACAAATCAATAGGGGCACTGCCCCCCCCCCCCTGCCCCCCGGGAGGGCCGCCTCTGGTACTGCTAGTTGAGATATAGGGTATTATGTATTTCTTAACGTATACCTTAAAGCTTGCCAACATTTGTAGTTCGCTGCCAAAGATTTTCTTGTGTTTTAAAGATTTTCTGTGTGTTAAAAAAAAAAAAAAAAATCATTGTTGAACATTATATTATATAGCGCACGTATCCCCCTTGCAAGGTGCTCAAGGCGCTCCAACATTACCCGGCTATGCAAGGCTGCCGATTTCGGCGCTCACAGCATTCAAGGAAATCCTTCCTACCGGTACCCATTTAACACCTGGGTGGAGAGTGGCAAGTGTAGATTAATGTCTTGCCAAAGGACATTGTTGCCGCTATATTTCTTCCATGCCCCAGAAGGGGCCGTTAAAGAAATAAACAAACCATTGTCAATCATTGTCATTGTCAATTGTCAATTGTCCAGACAATAATGTACGGGGATTCCCCCACTCGATGAAACGAGCCACAGCTAGCTACCTTCCTGGTTAGCTAGTATAGGATAATAGCTTCGGCGCAGCATACACAATTGTATAAGCTATTAGTGACAGAACTCATATTTTCATTTCACCTGTGGAACGTTGAGTAGAAAGCAAGATGGCAGAGAATGACGAATTGCCTGGTCGCGTTGTGCGAATCGACAGAAATTTTGCGAATATTGCGGTATCAGGTCGGACCGGGAATGCTCGCCTCGATAGGTCGGTTGCTAGCCATATCATGGGTTCGTACATTGCCGATCTCCGCGACATTCTGGAAATGAATGCTCAGCTAAAGGTTCGAGTTGTTCCAATGTCTGAGGAGGCCCTGTTAAAGTTTCCTCAACGAATTCGGATGACGGTGAGGAGAAATTCTCAATGGGAAGTGAAGTTTTTCAAGAGAGACATTGAACCAGCGCCTCAAGTTCTCAATCCAGCCATTACCAAGAAAACCCTGGAGATACAACCTCCCAGCACTAGTACAAGGAAGACTGTACAGACTGCGGCTGCATCTGCTACTGGTGGTGCTGTACAGAAGACTTTACAGACTGCTGCTGCATCTGCTGCTGCATCTGCTACTGGCACATCTGCCACTGGCGCATCTGCTACTGGTGGTGCTGTACAGAAGACTATACAGACTGCGGCTGCATCTGCTACAGGCACATCTGCTACTGGCACATCTGCTACTGGCGCATCTGCTACTGGTGGTGCTGTACAGAAGACTATACAGACTGCTGCTGTATCGGCTACTGGCGCATCTGCTACTGGTGGTGCTGTACAGAAGACTATACAGACTGCGGCTGCATCTGCTACTGGCACATCTGCTACTGGCACATCTGCTACTGGCGCATCTGCTACTGGTGGTGCTGTACAGAAGACTATACAGACTGCTGCTGCATCTACTACTGGCACATCTGCTACTGGCGCATCTGCTACTGGTGGTGCTGTACAGAAGACTATACAGACTGCGGCTGCATCTGCTACTGGCACATCTGCTACTGGCCCATCGGCTACTGGCTCATCGGCTACTGGTGCATCTGCTACTGGCGGCTCTTTTGATTTCAAAGGTATCTGATAATTTTTGATTACTATTTTTACAATAGGGATACATTTCTTTATACAAGGCTCCGTGCTTTATTTCTATATCTACATGTATGTTTAGGTTATAAGACGGATCATCGTTTATGTTTGTCACATGTAGTCATTAGAACGTCTTTTCTGTTCAGAGATAGAATAGGGTGATATTTTTTGCCTGCTTTAAAAAAAATGATTTCCGATCAAATCACCGAAAATTACGACTAAGCTATTTCTAAAATTATTATTATAGGATTGCTCATTTGCTTGTATCAACATTCACAATTCGTGATAAAAACAGGCTATTTTAAACTGTTGCCCATAAAGTTATATATTTTTTTTTCTTACCTCTCTTCATGAAGTGATTGCGACAATATGATTTATTCTTGATAGATATGGTTGATACCTTCTCCGAACGTTATAGATCAATATCTATAACTCTTGATCAGTCAGAACATCAATCGGAAATTTTAGGCCATCTTTTTGTTCTGCTTTTAACAAGTCCTCTTCCCATTGTCATTCTCGTTCCCTTTATATAACATAACATTGATAGCATTGAGTCCCTTCTTCATCATCATCTCCATCGTCATCTACATCTTCATTGTCATCATCTTCATCATCATCATCATCATCTTCAACATTATCATCATCATTCTTCACCATTATCATCTTCATCATCATCATCATCATCATCTTCATCTTCATCATCCTCTTCATTATCATTATCTTCATCTTCACCATCATCATCATCACTATCATAAGGCTTATTCATTATCATTATTATTACTCATTATTACTACAACTACTATACTCTTTATACAAAACTTCTACTTTCATTCCCTGTAGTGTATGTGCTCAGTCAAACCCAAATCATCGATTCTGTGGAGGACTGTGAACAAGTTCTTGACCCGATCCTTGACCAGTCTAGAAGAGAGAGTGTGGTCATCGGACTTGATTGTGAAGGTGTCAACTTAGGTAAGTGAAGTAATGCAGGTCATGAATCAGTGATATTTTGAAGTTAAAGAGAAGAGACATGAACACAAGTTGCTCGTTGCACAGATGCGTCATTTCATTACCGTAGAAATACGTCAGCGACTGGCGTAGTCTTTGACGCGCAATATTTCTTGATATCAAGAATTACCATTGCTTTTTACCTCAAAAAAAATAATTCTTGATATCAAGAATTACCATTGCTTTACAACAAAAAACATTTCTTGATATCAAGAATTGAATTCTTGATATCAAGAATCCAATTCATGATATCAAGAAATATGAATAAATGTTAAAACGGCTTGCCATGGACACGCATGATCAGTGGTCGTTCATGTCGTTCTCGTTCACTCAATCTAAAAGTCCCTAATGTGAAAGTGACACTGACGCTAAATGATCGCCATCATTGCTTTGAGCAATGAAGGTTTAAGGGAAAACAAACAATTCTAAACCTAAAAGAAAGCAAGAACAATCATAAAAGTAGACTGGTCAAAGTATGGACGAAATCGGACAAAAAAACAAGACTGTTATGAATTTTTGAAAGTTGTAATCACTTTACGTGTCATATATCTGAATAAGTAATGTGACTGTGATGTAGTGCAATTTCCCCATTTGTTCAAACACGCAAAATTACCATAGTGTAACTTTTTTTCTTAAGATGTATGACTCGGGAGGTTCTTTTCTTTTCAGAGGACCTATAATTATATGCTATCCATAATATATTTTGAGTAGTGCCCCAAGGAAGAAGGCACTTGGGAGAAAATATTTTGTACGCGACAAACGGGATAAGATTGTCTATTGACCTAGGTCCATGCTGTGACTACAACACAATCCACTAAAAAAAAAGCCAATTTGAAATTCGTAAAGCTATAGTGATCTCATATTTCAAATACTTATAACACTCTTATTATCGGTCAGATTTATTTTAAACTATCGCCATTCTCTTTCTCTTTTTCTTATCAAATTCAATTTTTTTTAATTCATTCATTTCACATCTCTTAACAAATAAACAATTTAAGAACAAAATTGTGCAGAAAATCGTAGAATGATACAAATGAGAAGAGGCGCGTACACTTGATGAAATTTTTTTCTTCTGCTTTCATACAAATTAATTATTATAAGGGTTGGATTGCCTTTTAAATATCAACAAATCTCATTGATATATGATAAAATGTGTAGTTATGGTATTGGTACCGTTACTTATCGCTGTTACTTATCATATGAGCTTGAATATAAAAGGCGTAAGTACTAGGAATATTAAGTCGGTTAATAGACGCCTTGCCAGCAGAAGAGAACGAGCTCTCAGCATGCACTCTTTTGGTACAAAATATACATGCTTACTGGCAGCTGTGGAGAGAAAATTTCAAAGATTAGGCCTAACATTTAAACATAATTGTTTTCGTAATGTAAAGAGGTACTTTCCGCCCTTACGGTAACTACTGCCTGCACCACTGTTTGCTAAGAAGTTTGATTGCTAAGAACAGCTCAAAGGTCCGTCACAAATATATTTTACCTGCGTTACGGTTGTAAAGCAGGCAAATATTGCTCGTCTCGGTAACTTATGCATACTTAACATGTAGGTTTAGCAAGCGTTGCTGTAAATTTCAAGCTAATATTGATTTTGATTAAATTTGATATCAATTTTTATGACTTGATTGAAACCCCCTGATCGAACAGAAAATTGCATACCCCGAATGGCGAAGTCGGTGTGGAGTCGGTGGGGCGGTGTGACTGAGGTATACGAATTGGAATAATAATGTAAGGGAATAGGTTTTTAGTCCGTACGGTTTTTGGGGAGGCCACGGCCGCCACGTTTTTCTAAAAACGTAGGGAGGGAGTGGCAAAGGTAGGGAGGGAGTACCGGCAACGCGCGTCACACGCACTGTGTAAGTACGTGGCCCGCACGCCACGCCTGGCCGTGAACGGTTGCGTGCATAGTACGTTGCGCACGTGGTAAGTACGTTATACGTGCTTACAACGTGCTTACACCGTACGGTCTCCGTGCGGTTGCCACGTTATCGTCCGGAGGCCTTACTTACAAGTGCTGCTCACGTACGGTGTCCTTACTCACTCGCATGTTGTAAGTGCGTGCACGTGCGATGAACTCGGTGTTTATATAGGACGACATTCCGATGTTCTCCAGAAGTCCCAGCTGTTGCTGCCTCAAGATGCCGCCCATTCCACCGAAGAGACTATATACTGCATAAATCAGTGCGAACAACGTGCGTTGTAAGTGCTTACTCGGTACGGTCCACGTGAGTTCTGCGTGCTCATTGGATAGCTGAACTCGGGAAGTGGCGAGTAAGCACGGACCACGCACCTATCACGTGCGCCTTTAAAAGACGCACGGAGTCAGTACGTTGTGCGCTCGTTGGCAGTACCGGGCACGCACGTCACACGCACTGGGGTGAATCGGTAGCCCGAACGCAGCCCGAACGCAGCGAAAGTTCCTCGTGCACTAAAAGTGCTACGGTGTGTCTGCGTGCTCCCAAATCCGTACGGAGGCGGTACTCATCACGTACGGATACCCACATTTTGCCCACGTTTTTGCACGTAGACAGCACGCACTTGCAAGTACGGCGGGATGTGACCACCGCATTATATAGGTCTCTGTAAGAAAAAAAGTAAAGTAGATGAAAAACAGTTGCAGTAGAGAAACACGTAATCAAGAGGGGAGAATTTAAAACACAATGAAATAAGGACATTTGTATACAAAATAATGCATTGGCACCAATACCCAGAGTCACCCTGTTAAAAGCGTAGTCAAAATGCGTAGTCAATTAAATGTCTTGAAAAGTTGCTGATACAAAAATGTAATACCGAATAAATTCCACTAACTTGGAGACACTAAATGTTCGCAATATGATCATGGTGAAAATTGCATTGAACAGTACAACTAGTGTATGAATTTCACGGGTTTGATTGGAGCAGGTAGTACGATATAAACTACAAGCACTGCTTTTTAGTGGATCCCCCCCCCCCCCCCCCCCCCATTTCCTCAGAAATTAAGAATTTCTTGTAATAATTTTATTATGTGCAAAGTTTATTTGTATAGTTTCCAGAAAAAAATGAATTATGTATGGAAGAAAAATGTAATATCTTTGTTTACCTTTCTGTTGGAAATGAAATAAATATGAATATGAATGATATAGAAATGACACCTCGTGTACCATGGGCTAAATAATAATGATAATGGTGATGATAATGATACAGGTACTTAAAATTATTATAATGATAATAATAATAATGATAATAATTATAATAGTGATAATAATAATAGGCCTAATAATAATAATAATAATAATAATAATAATAATAATAATAATGATAATAATGATAATATTGATAGTAATGTAATAATAATAATAATAATAATAATAATAATGATAATAATAATAATAATAATAATAACAATAATTATAATAGTAATAATAATGATGATAATAATAATAATAATAATAATAATAATAATAATGATGATGATGATAATAGTAATACAAATAATAATGATAATAATAGTAATAGTGATAATAATAATAGGCCTAATAATAATAATAATAATAATAATAATAATAATAATAATAATGATAATAATGATAATATTGATAGTAATGTAATAATAATAATAATAATAATAATAATGATAATAATAATAATAATAATAATAACAATAATTATAATAATAGTAATAATAATGATGATAATAATAATAATAATAATAATAATAATAATAATAATGATGATGATGATAATAGTAATACAAATAATAATGATAATAATAGTAATTAGAATTTTGTTTACCCAGGGAAGCATCAGCAACAATGCCCCCTGTTCTTCCTGAAGACGCTGTAATTATTATTACCCCTGCAATTGCAAGGTTCCTATTTACACCTGGGTGGAGTATGGCGAATGTATATTAATTTCTTGCCAAAGGACGTTAGTGCCGGTTTGGGATTCGAACCCTTAACCTTAGGATTGAGAGTCAAGCGGATAAACCATTATACCAAGACACCTCCCTACCTAATACATTTATGAACCTTTCGCATTTTGAAGTTCATATCTCGATATTTTGTGTGCAGGGAAAGAGGAGGGATGCCTGACTCTTGTTCAGATCTCGACCTGGGACAGGAAAGCATTCCTCTTTGATGCCTTCAAGAACCCTCAGCTTCTCAAAGAAAACTCTAGTCTCAAGAAGATACTAGAACATGACAGCATCCTGAAGGTAGACCTGTGTGATTATAACATTAACAACTTGATTGTAATGGAATTATTTATTACTTTGAATTTAGTGAAAAGAGCGGCCCCGCAGCAATGCCTACTTTTCAGGATGGCTGTCAGTCCAGTCTTAAAAACAATACTATTTGCCTCAGTGGTAAAACCTAATGGTATGTTATTTAATATATATATATATATATATATATTATATAACTTCCCTCTTTCTTTTAGTATATTGCACAGAGACTTTATATCCTCAAACAATGCAAAGTCTGTAAATGGTAGACAATTATTATATTCTGCATGGTTGAAACGGAAATCCTGCATGGGTTATGTAATTTACCTGGTTTTTAGAATAATGTGAATAGTGATAATGATGGTTGCTAATTGCTTTTGTAAAATGTATTCAACCCGTTCTATCATAAATGATGTTCCCTGCATGAAACATAAGTTGTATTATTTATTTCAGGTGATCCATGATTGTAAACGTGACACATACTCCCTGTATCATGGATTCGGTGTAAAACTCAAGAACGTGTTTGATACGTCGGTAAGCTAACATCACTATTATATCCAATTAAAAATAACTGCATTCATCTATGATTTTATAATGAATTTCATACATTCAGTCATTCAGATGATACATTTTATTTGATTATAGATTATGATCTAAATTTATGTAATGTTCCAAATCCACTTTGCAGCTCATTGTTATCCAATTTTGAAACTTTAAAAAGTCAATGTGATGTGACAGTATAGCAAATCAAGAAGTGGTAAAAACAAATGTATTTGTTATATTTTCGTCAAGATTGCGATAAGCACACTAACGGAGCAAATGAAGAGGATGTCATATCGAGTCGACTTCGTATCTTTGTGTCAGCTTGTTGGAGTGGGCGGGTATCGCACAAATAGTGACTTCGTGAAGAAGATGCGTGAGACGTCAGATTTCTGGAAGATTCGACCATTAACAGAAGAAATGATCTACTACACTGCATCTGATGCATTGTGTTTGGTTCCGCGCGGCTACACGGAACTAGAGGGGTATGTTTTAACAAAATTTACATGCTCATTTGTGACGAATACATGATTGTGGATTAATAGACATGGCATTTTTAATCTTTCTTGAAATATATATTGGTTAATATGTCCAGGACCACTTTTACCACTCGTTCATCACTCTCTTTTATATTGATGTATTCATCATTTCTATTACATTGCTGCTTTATTGGTGACTTTTCATTATAACATTAACATAGAGCTACAAAAATGAACATTTGTCTTTTGAAAAAGATGCACACAACAGGAGTAGAACAGTAAATAACATGTTTTCATCGTTTGAAACAACTAGTACTTTGACGTGTTCAGTACAACAACTATCGCTGAAGTGAAAATTTGTTCTTAGTGTGTAGATATCTGATGTGGTAACACTGGTGAATTTCTCACATAAGAGTATTGTTATAAGATCACTGTGCGAGAGCTATTAGTGATATCAGACACACATTTAAATGATCTATTTATATATTTTTTTTAAACAAATTTTTAAAAAATACAGACAATCCAAACGTCAATTTCAGAGGTGGTCACTAAGAAATATGTTACTGTATTTGAATTGTATAGTTATTGCAAACTGCTGACACCGCTTCAACGAACCCTGATAACGTCGTCTTGCAAAAACACCGTGGAAAACATCCAACTAGGAGGTAACCAAGGCAACGGGACATCAGAAACCAGACTAAGTTTTTTGAAACGCCAACGACCGTTCATGACTAACATCGAAGACAGCGACGACAGCTACGACGGCGATGATGATCCTTTATACCGCAGCGACGATGATTATTTCGGAGCCTACAACAGCGATTGATGATTACTATTAAATCTTATCACACCCGAAAACGATTTATTTCATATATTCATTTTACTACCATTTCAATTTTAAATGGCCTCTTTACAGAGATGTGTTTCATCGCATGATTAGCTTGTTATGATAGCAGATTGAACTCATTACCAATTAGGAGGAAACAGGCATAGCTTTACCATCACTGCAGTGTCATGAAAATGATATTGGTGATGGTGTTGATGGAGATTCACAGCATATAAATTGTGGCCCATTTTTCTTTAAATCGGCACTTACATTTCCTGAAATAGCTGTTTGAACTTTTTCGAAGGTACCAAGTGTGGGTAATTTTTACTAATGCCCGAACAAATTGATGTGTATTATTTGTTTTTTTAATACATTAATACTATGTCTACATCTATGATCTAGATACATTTAGATCTAACGTTTAAAGTAGATCTTACTTTAGAAGACTAGATCTAGATCTGCTATACTACCAGCACTACTTAATTGTTACTAGGCCTAGTTAGTGTTAGTGTCAGTGGCTTGGAGGGGGGGGGGGGGGAGCATTTTCTGAGGGGCCTCCTTCAGCACAATTTTGTTTTTCTTTTTTTTTCCTCGAAATTACCAGGCCCGATTCATTAATGCTATTTACTGGTTCCTCTTTTTCTTTCATTTTTTAGTTTAAAATGTTTTATATATCTATTGTTATGTGTTTACTATTGGATAGTAAGTTTGAAGTTCATTTTACAATTTTGAATTATGCCAATTGCCAATGTACATGACAATAAGTCTGTGGCAGTCGCAGTAATACATTTTGGCTGAATAATTTTCCCGAACACGTGTTGTTATACTTTTAAGTTTTGTAAATACTTATTAGTCAAACAATGAATAACTCTACTGAATAATGTATATTGATGGGTCTTTAGTAGTACACTTTTAAAAGTTAATTACATCTGTACATTATTGTAACCAGATAATGTTTAGTCTCAATGATAATTGTATGTACTGTAAATGTAGATTTTGATAAAATGAGAGAATCTCTTCTCAAGACTTATATAATACGCAAAAATAAAATGGCGCGAATTCTGTGTGTCATTTTCCTTAGTATCTTTAGGCGTCGTATCAATAACATATCGTAGTGCATAATGTATTTGTATTCTTATCTCTCTATGTGACACTGTGGTAGATGTTAATGTCACCGTTTAACTCAATTAAATAAGTACACTGATTTCAAAATGTTATGAAAGCTCATATTTACGTACCTAGGCCTATCTATCTGTTTCTTGTGGTTTAAATTCATAGTGCATCTTTGAAGAGCAGAAAGAGTGAGTAGAAAAGGTATCTTTGATGGTACATACATGTATTTAGTCATAGTTAATTATATGTACGGCCATACGTTATGTTTAAACTGTCATTTCTCTATGTAATATCTATTCTTTACGCATGTAAAGGTAAGACAAGCAAGTTTCCATTTGTCATTTATTAGCATTACAAACACTAAATTGGACGATAGTCGGAACTTTAGAGCCATCAAAATCGATGCATAGGTTGTTTTTATTCATATCGTAGCAGATTGTAAAAAATGAGTTAGATATAAAGGTAGCATTGGGAATAGTTTGGATTAAAGGTACTATGTCCCATTTGCAGCCAGAAAAAGGTTAAATTCCAACTGCATTAGAAAGACAATACTAAATTAGAACTTCCCTCAAAACGAAAGGGCTTGAAAATGGCTTTTAGTCGGAAAAACGACCATTAGTTGTCAAATCGACTCAAGTTATTGCAATCACCTAAGTAACTGTCTGATTTTCAGACCCTTTTACCGAATTGTCGTACGTTTTGTGATGCACAAAGATTCAATCAGTTTAATTTTGGCCATTACAAGTAGTGGGTTATTAATGTAGACAATTGCTCATCTACCTGTGACAGCTCATTTTATGTATGCTTGGACTAGGACAGCTAAAGACAGAAGAGAATGTAAATTTTATGAGGAGGGCTTTATCTTTAATAATTATGATTATTTAGAGTTACCTGCAGAGATAAAACAATATTTAAAAAAAACACAGGTATTTTATAATGCCAGAAAATAATAATAATAATAATTTATCAATTTATATAGCGCAGCTACTATATAAACATACTCAACTGTTGAGATGAAAGCAAAACTCCTAACAGTGCTACTTTACAGACACACAATAACTCAACAACTATTCAAAAGCTCCTGAAAATAAGTGCGTCATTAACAAAACTTGAAGCAAACACATTAATTATTGATTGTCTTGTCCATGCGTTAATAAAGTTTTTTTCTTCATTTTATTTGTATTCCAGCACGGATATACTTTTTTTTTCAACCGATGGCTGTTATTCTGCGAGTCCGTGCATGATTAAAAGCAAATAAACAATAAACATAAGAGAATACGATACATATAAAATAACTAATATACATGCAAATAGTGGTACTTTGGTCATGTTAAAAGGCACCAAAGCCTCTTAAAGGATGTGTTGAAGGGAAGAGTGGAAGGAACAAGACCGAGAGGGAGATCCATAATTAACTGGGAAGAAAATGCCAAGAACTGGAGTGGACTAAAACTGCAAGAGTGCACCAGAATTATAAAAAATACAAATACAAACTATTAGGTCAATAAAGAGAGAAAATCTCCTTATGAAGAAGGAGAACCATGAATGGTTCGCTTTTAGGAAGAGATATGAGAGTGAAAGAGGGGATAATTGAGAGGGGGGAGAAGGAAAGGAGAAGAGAAGATGAATGAGCCGAGTTAATAGATGGCAAAACTATTTGAATTTGAATCTATTAACAACAACACATCACAATAATGACAGTACCGTAGATATGATCAATCGTACAATGCAAAAAATAATACTGATACATGTATACATAAGCATAAGAGTAATGTCGATTGAACAGTAATGTTTTTTAAAAACGATATTTAGACATACATCTGCATACTATTAAATGTTCAAAAGATATAAACGTAAGTATGTGTATTACTATATTTAGATGAATTTGTTAATGGGAACTAAAAGTTAGCACAAGTGCTAGATGAGCCTATAGTTCCATTCTTTGGCAAGATTTTTTTCTGTTCATTTGTTTATGATAGTGTTATAATATTTCAACAAGCAGTGGTGATGAACTTCCTCAATAATGTACAGAAAGCAACTAGTTATTCATACCCTTACCAAGTTTTGTTGTATTTTTTAATTACGTGAATAATTAATTTGTCCAGATGTGTGTTTCTAGAAAATGTGACGTATCAAAGCTTACATCCAAAAGTATTAAACAAAGGCCCTAATTCAACCAGTCAAACTTTCGTTCTTGAGTTACGAATAACAAAACAAAAACATCAACTTTCTAAGGAGTATGAATAATTCGGTTTTTAACTGTATGTCCATCAAAAGGGCTTTGAGAAGTTTATCAGTTTGGGTAGAAGTAATTTTATAGAATTCTTTGCACTATAACTTACTATAACTTCTTTGATTATGATGATGTATATGATTTTGGAATTATCTAATATGCGGATTATATACGATATAGATTTCACTGAAAATCAAACAATTAACATTATTGAACGCTGTATTTTTTTTCTTCTTACATTATTGATAAATGTGTTTGTTGACGTTCTTAGATATATCCATTGAAACGTATTTCAAATATAAACAATAATATACGAGGCAATACTATATATATTATATGGATATGAAATTGTTTCTCAAATTAGATAATGAGTTTATTTTTTACAAGTTTTAAATCAAACTATTCCTGGAACACGGGGCAAAGGCAATGGGAATTAAATCGTTATTTAAATGATAGTGTAAATTTTCACCTCAAGGACCAGAAGCTTTGACATTTATTTGAGAATCCCATTCCCAATAATCACGATAGTGTTGGTTCGGACGAAGAGAGTTAAAGAAGAAGTCCCACCCTGATATAAGGTTGGTTTTAACAGAAGCAGAAAACCGAGAGAAACTTATCAGTGAAAAGTTTGAGCAAAGACCGATTAAAATTAAGAAACTTATGATTTGTTTAAGGTGCGATCAATCAAACACAACTTGGTAGCTTTGCGAGCTCGATCCCCTCCCATTTGTCATATTTACCAAAGTTATACAGTTTTAATATTTGGGCCCTTTTTCTTTGGGCGGGGAAGGTGTGGACTTACTCTTTTGGTTATTGAGTATATCTTTATAATATTCAGTAATAGTAACACTTAAGCGACTAGTACTTACATCCTTAGTTTTCCTTTTTGATGTCGACAATTGACAACTGACAATTGTTTAATGATAAGATATACAAAACAGTGAAAACACATTCATAACATGATGTTAAAGTAACAAAATACGTTACAGAAGCAGTAGGCCTATTTATCACAGGGGCTGGGCGCCTTCTTTCTTCGTGATCAAAATGAATTATTACAAATTTTTCTTACCTGCGCGACCAATGTCTTTCCTGTTTCGTGGCTGGCCATTGTGATGGTAAAGTCTTTCAAAACATTTATTTGCCGATTTTTCTCTAATACACATTGGAAGAAATTTTGTTTACACGACTTTTATCTATTCTTCCAGTACATTTGTCGTTTCAAAGCCTTTCATACCGTACACATCATTCACGTGTGAAATAGTTGGTAAATGTTTAGAGAAGCGCAGCTCGAACGATTCCAGAAATGTCTAGTCCTCGATCAATTAAAATATTTGTGTTCAATCCATCCATCAACTCAATTAGTAATATATTTTATTTTTTTAGAATCATGAAAAAGAGTTCATAACAGTCATGAATAATGCTTTCTCAGGTTCAAAACGGCACGGCGGCTGCACGGTCACAGCGCCTTCTCCGCGCAACCTATGCAAGGAATCTCCACGGGTTCCGTGCGGAGACTCTGGAGACTGCACGGCTACTGCACGATTTCCGTACAATCTCCGAGCAGCCTATCTACGGATTTGCCCCGGCCTGATCATAGACCAATTTATCTTAGGCCTACGGCGTCCGGGACAAATTTAATCTAGGCATAACATATTATGTGACCGCTACCGTATGTGACCTCGGCATCATAGTCTGTTACGCAAGCTACATGAAAGTTGTGATTTCGAATCAAGGATTGTGAAAGTTAAAAGTATCCTAGACAAGAGTGGAATGTCAAACTTGTGGGTTGACGATACCCTCTTGAACTTAGGTTGGGTTAAGTCATCTTTGGACCTTATATTAAATGATATTGATTGGCAGAATTGGAATAATGAAGTTTATAAGAAATCGTGTATGCTTTAATTATAGGCTCGTTAAACAGGAAGGTGGTTTGGAGAGCTATTTGTTGAAATATGACGTAGGTGATAGAATATCCCTTTGTAAGTTTCGTTGTGGTAATGATAAGCTGTCAGTTAAGTTACCAAATGTCGTTATGTATCTGATCAACCTCTTGAGTTATGTTCCCTATGTAATCTTAAGGTACAGGGTGATGAATTTCATTATGTTCTGTGTGTGCTCAGCATTCAATGATTTTCGTAAGCAGTATGTAAAGAAATAGTATTACAGTAGACCTAACGTTATCAAATTTCATCAGTTATTGAATGCAAATTCTGTTAAGCAGTTAAAGAACCTTTCCACATTTTGTAAGATCATTATGTCTAAGTTTGAATAATTTTCGTTGTCCTTTTTAATACGTTAGACTTTGGTTTAATGTGTGTTGTCGTATTTAGTATCATAGTGTACATACATATATATATAGTAGTAAATGTACTGCTCAGGGGCGGCCAAGCGACTTCCAAAGTGGGGGTGGGGGACACCAAGAAAAAAGGGCACTTTCTGGAAAAAAGGGGCACCTACAAAGGGAAATCTCAAAGCGAAAATACACAATTTTTAGACATTGGCATATACTCCTACATTGTGATTAAATTATCAGGGATGGTTTCAATATTTGTTTCACTGTCTACACCATACAAGATATTGCTTTAGCATCATGCTTCGCTGTTGGGAGTAATGGTCTGAAAAATTATTTGCGAGTGAGCGAAGCGAGCGAGAAAAAATTTAAGATTTGTGAGGTCGTAGTGCGAAAAATTACATCTTAGAAAGAGGAAAAAAACAAATCCTGATGGGGTTAAAAGCACATTCTCATAACGGAAGACTGAAAAGACCTTTGATAAGTAACATATCATTTATAGATCCTGGCGAGCCTAGCGAGCGAGCTTTGGGGGAAATTGCTCTTAGTCGCTTGAAATTAGGTGCGCGTTTAATGATGAGAGGAAAAGGGGACACTTATCAGAAAAGAAAAGGAGCATGTGTCAAAGTACAAAGAGTAATTATCAGAGGTGAAAATGAGGCACTTCTTACACCCTCAAAAAAGGCACTCACCAGGGATTTAAAAAGTCAGTCATGAGAATAGGAAATGGGCATTTGTCGACGGAAAAGGGGCACCCATCAGATTTTGATAGGGGTATTTATAAGAGGTGAAAAGGGGCATTTATGAAAAGGGGAAAGGTCTCTTATTAGAAAGGAAAAGGGGCACGTATCATTGTTAAAAGGGAAATTATCAGAGGTGAAAAGAGGCACTTATCGCACCTGAAATGGGCAATGGCCCGATATGAAAGGGGGCACTTTTGTGAATGAAAAAGGGGCACTTATAATAAAGGAAAATGTGCATTAGTTGAAAGAAAATGGGCACCGATCAGATTTTAAAGGGGCATTTATTGGAGGTAAAGGGGGTACTTATCTGAAGTGAAAAGGAGTAACTTCTCGTACCTGACAAGGGTCATTTACAAGAGAAGGGGCATTTTTGAGAAAGGGAGGGGGTTCTTTTTTAATGGGGCACTTATCACTGGGAAAAGGGGCACTTATTAAAAAGGAAAAGGGGCACGTGTCCAAATAAAAGGGGCACATATCAGAGTTGAAAAGGGGAAGGGGCACTTTTACAAATCAATAGGGGCACTGCCCCCCCCCTGCCCCCCCCGGAAGGGCCGCCTCTGGTACTGCTAGTTGAGATATAGGGTATTATGTATTTCTTAACGTATATCTTAAAGCTTGCCAACATTTGTAGTTCGCTGCCAAAGATTTTCTTGTGTTTTAAAGATTTTCTGTGTGTTAAAACAACAAAAATCATTGTTGAACATTATATTATATAGCGCACGTATCCACCTTGCAAGGTGCTCAAGGCGCTTCAACATTACCCGGCTATGCTAGGCTGCCGATTTCGGCGCTCACAGCATTCAAGGAAATCCTTCCTACCGGTACCCATTTAAGACTTGGGTGGAGAGTGGCAAGTGTAGATTAATGTCTTGCCAAAATAAATTGTTGCCGCTGTATTTCTTCCATGCCCCAGAAGGGGCCGTTAAAGAAATAAACAAATCATTGTCAATCATTGTCATTGTCAATTGTCAATTGTCCGGACAAAAATGTACGGGGATTCCCCACTCGATGAAACGAGCCACAGCTAGCTAGCTTCCTGGTTAGCTAGTATAATATAATAGCTTCGGCGCAGCATACACAATTAGTGACAGAGCTCATATTTTCATTGCAACTGTGGAACGTTGAGTAGAAAACAAGATGGCAGAGAATGACGAATTGTCTGGTCGCGTTGTGCGAATCTACAGAAATTTTGCGAATATTGCGGTACCAGGTCGGGCCGGGAATGCTCGCCTCGATAGGTCGGTTGCTAGCCGTATCACGGGTTCGTACATTGATGATCTCCGTGAAATTCTGGAAATCAATACCCAGGTTAAGGTTCGAGTTGTTCCAATGTCTGAGGAGGCCCTGTCAAAGTTTCCTCAACAAATTCGGATGACGGTGAGGAGAAATTCTCAATGGGAAGTGAAGTTTTTCAAGAGAGACATTGAACCAGCGCCGCAAGTTAGTCAGTTCGACGATCTCGAGGGGTATTTTATAGACGTCATCAGCGTCCTTAGTGGTGTGCCACGCGAGGCTGCTGTGAGTGAGTCTACTGGTGCATCGGCTACTGGCGCATCGGCTCCTGGCCCATCGGCTCCTGGCCCATCGGCTACTGGCGCATCGTCTACTGGGGCATCGTCTACTGGGGCATCGGCTACTGGCGCATCGGCTACTGGCGCATCGGCTCCTGGCCCATCGGCTCCTGGCCCATCGGTTACTGGGGCATCGTCTACTGGGGCATCGGCTACTGGCGCATCGGCTACTGGCGCATCGGCTCCTGGCCCATCGGCTCCTGGCCCATCGGTTACTGGGGCATCGTCTACTGGGGCATCGGCTATTGGCGCATCGGTTACTGGGGCATCGTCTACTGGGGCATCGGCTACTGGCGCATCGGCTACTGGCGCATCGGCTCCTGGCCCATCGGCTCCTGGCCCATCGGCTACTGGCGCATCGTCTACTGGGGCATCGTCTCCTGGGGCATCGGCTACTGGCGCATCGGCTACTGGCGCATCGGCTCCTGGCCCATCAGGTCCTGGCCCATAGGTTACTGGGGCATCGTCTTCTGGGGCATCGGCTACTGGCGCATCGGTTACTGGGGCATCGTCTACTGGGGCACCGGCTACTGGCGCATCGGCTACTGGCGCATCGGCTCCTGGCCCATTGGCTCCTGGCCCATCGGTTACTGGGGCATCGTCTACTGGCGCATCGTCTACTGCTGCATCTGCTACTGGCGGCCCTTTTGATTTCAAAGGTAACTGATAATTTTTGTTTACTATTTTTACAATATGAATACATTACTTGAAACAAGGCCCGTGATTATTTTCTATATCTATATTTAGTTTATAAGACGTAATATCATGCTGACGTATCTCTCATAAGGTGTATAGTGTATACTTTTATGTTTTCCCTCATGTAGTTTAGTAGGACGGCATTTCTTGTCAGAGATAGAATTGGTTGATATTATTTTGCCTCCTTTAAAAAAATGATTTCCAATCAAACCAACGAAAATTAAGACTAAGACATTTCCAAAATTGTTATTATAGGATTGCTAATTTGCTTGTATTAACATTCACAATTCGTGATAAAAAACAGACTATTTTAAACTGTTGCCAATAAAGTTATGTATGTTTTTTCTTACCACTCTTCATGAAGTGATTGCGACAATATAATTTATTCTTGATAGATATGGTTGATACCTTCTTCGAACTTTATAAATCAATATCTATAATTCTTGATCAGTCAGAACATCAATAGGAAATCTTAGGCCATCTTTTTGTTCTGCTTTTAACAAGTCCTCTTCCCATTGTCATTCTTGTTCCCTTTATATAACATAACATTGAGTCCCTTCATCATCATCATCATCGTCATCTTAATCATCGTATTCATATTCCTCATCTTTATCATCATCTTCATCATCAACATCATCATCTTCATCATCATCGTCATCATCATCATCTTCATCAATATCAACATCTTCACCATCATCATCTTTATCATCATCATCACTATTTATACCATCATAGTATTATAATATCCTTATTATATACTCATTACTACTACTTCTATACTCTTATCATTAGTGTTCGTACAAAACTTCTACTTTCCCTGTAGATGTGCTCAGTCAAACCCAAATCATCGATTCTGTGGAGGACTGTAGTCGAGTTCTTGACCCGTTCCTTGACCAGTCTACAAGAGAGACTGTTGTCATTGGACTCGATTGTGCAGGTGTCAACTTAGGTAAGTGAAGTAATGCAGTTCATGAATCAGTGATATTTTGAAGTTAAAGAGAAGAGATATGGACACAAGTTGCTCGTTGCACAGATGCGTCATTTAATTGAAGTAGAACTGCGTCAGCGACTGGCTTAGTCTTTGACGAGCCATGTAAAAGTGACACAGTGACAATGACAATTTATTCTCATGTCACCCACATTGGGGTATTGGAGAAGGTTACAATCAGTTTGAATTTGTCAATTAAACACTGTGAAATATACAATACAATACAAATAGAATTAATATTAATCCATACAAAATAACACTATCGACAATAGTGAGAAAAATTATGATGATAATGATAATAACAATATTGATGATGATAATAATAATAATAATCAAAAACAAAACGATAATATTAATTAAAACGATAATTAATGACGAAATTAATGGAAGCAATTGAAAAAGAAATTTACTGGCACCAGTAAATTGATATCTGAATTAATGAATTACTGAAAATATTCTTGATATCAATTTAATAAATTGATATAAGACAAAAAAGAGAAACATAGAGTTAATATTGAACTCATAACAAAGAAGTTAATGCTAAATGATCGCCATCATTGCTTTGAGCAATACGGTTAAAGGGAAAACCGACCAGCAAATCTTGAGCTCTGGTATGGTAAGCGGATGTCGAGAGAATTTGGCTATAATTAATTCTGGATTGTTTATACTGCAGTAGTTTGATCGTTTGAACCAGTATAATAAAAACAACCTCACAAAAACCTGCTAGAAATCATCTTAATAAAAAAAAAAAACTCTCATTTCCACATAGTGACCTATGTTAGGCACATGGTGTCGGGCCTAATTACTTTGATTTCCTTATTTTCTATGCTCATTACTCAGCCCATATACGTTTTCTACCGAAATCGTTTGGCACATATCATTTATTTGTAATCTTGAACATGTAATTTTTGTGGGATTCTGTGAGAATTTATTTTCTTTCATTACCAGAACTCCAGTTTATCTTTAAGAACAAACAACTCTAAACCTGCTAAAAGAAAGCTGAACAATAAGAGCAGCAAGCTGGTAAAAATGTGGACGAAAAAGGACCAAAAAAGGAGACGGTTATGAATTTTTGAAAATTGTCATCACTTTACGTATCATGAGCATGCGTATGAGCAATTCAAATTGGCTGAATTAATAATGTGACTGTAATGTAGATCAAACACACAAAATTAGTGTATTTTTTTTCTTAAAAATGTATGACTCCGGAGGGTCTTTTCTTTTCTGAAGACCTATCCATAATGTATTTTGAGTATGCAGTGCCCCATGCAAGAAGGCACTTGGGAGAAAATATTTTGTTTATTGCCATGGACCTAGGTCCATACTGTGACTACATCATAATCCACTAACAAAATGGCCATATTGAGATTCGTATAGCTGTAGTGATCTCATATTTCAAACACCTATAACTCTCTTATTGTCAGATTTATTTTCGACTTTCGCTATTCTCTTTCTCTTATCAAATTCAAATTATTCAATTCTTTCATTTTACATATCTTAAGAAATATAAAGGAATGCAGAAATCAACAATTTAAGAACAAGATTGTACAGAAAATCTTCAAATGATAACAATGAGAAATGACTCGTACACTGTGATGAAGTTTCTTTCTGGTTTCATACAAATTAACTTATTATAAGGGTTGGATCGCCTTGTAAAGATCACCAAATCTAATTGATATAAAAAATTATGATAAAATGTTTCTCTGTGTAGTTGTGGTAATGGTTTCGTTACTTATCGATGTTACTAATTATAATAGCTTGAAATATTTGCATGAAGTTCGCCATGCCAAGGTTTTCCATGCAGGTATAGGCGTACTATAGGACTATTTAGTCGGTTAATGGACACCTTGCCGGTACAAAATATATAACAAGATGCACCTACCTACCTCCAGCATAATACATTTATGAACCTTTGACATTTTGAAGTTTATATCTCGATATTTTGTGTGCAGGGAAAGAGGAGGGATGCCTGACTCTTGTTCAGATCTCGACCTGGGACAAGAAAGCATTCCTCTTTGATGCCTTCAAGAACCCTCAGCTTCTCAAAGAAAACTCTAGTCTCAAGAAGATACTAGAACATGACCGCATCCTGAAGGTAGACCTGTGTGATTATAACATTAACAACTTGATTGTCATGGAATGATTTATTACTTTGAATTTAGAGAAAATAGCGGCAAGCAGCAATGCCTAATTTTCAGGATGGCTGTCAGTCCAAAAGCAGTCTTAAAAACAAAGAAGACTATTTGCCTCAGTGGTAAAACCTAATGGTTTTATTTATGTATATCGTTTTATATATACGTCCCACTTCACTCGTTCCTTTAGAGACTTTATATCCTCATACAATGCAAAGTCTGTAAAAGATAAACAATTATGAAAAAACTACACTGGTTACCTGTCCGCAAATAAATACTAAATTCTAAGGGTCTCGTTCTTTTCAGGTTGCATCGGCCGAACTTTGGAATAAATTACCGGAAAATTTAAAAAACTGTGATACTGTTGACAACTTTAAGGCGCGCCTTAAAACATTTCTTTCAAAAATACTTTCCAATGTTAACGAGAGAAAGTATGTTGAGCATATCTCACTCTTTTTATGTTACTCTATCCACTTTTCCTTTTTACTCTTTCTTACAGCGCATGCATAGAGACATATTGTGATATGCGCTATATAAGTACGGTATATTATTATTTATTATCATAATTCTGCATGGTTTAAACGGAAATCATGGGTTATGTAATATCGAACATCAATTTAAAAAAAATCTACCTGGTTTATAGAATAATGTGAATAGTTGGTAATGCTGTTTGTTAATTGCTTTTGTGATAATTAGCCTAAAATTTACTAACCCTTATCATCACAATTGATGTTCCAGGGGCGGATCTACGGGGGGGGGGGGGTCAGGGGGTTTAAACCCCACCCCACCCCCTTGGGCTGCCAAAAAAAAGCGTCTCCATTGTGTTAGTATATAGATGCCAGGAAAACATCACTTACGGGGGTTGAAAATAGCGCATCGTCATTGGGTCAAAACCTCCTTAGCAAAAAACTAGATCCGGCCCTGTGTTCCGTATATGAAACATAATTTGTATTATTTATTTCAGGTGATTCATTTTTGTAAAACTGACACATACTCCCTGCATCATGGGTTTGGTGTAACACTCAGGAATGTGTTTGATACCTCGGTAAGCTAACAGTAACATCACTATTTTCTCCAATTAAACTAATTGCATTCATCCTTGATTTTATAATGTATTGCATACATTCGGTCGTTCACGGTCGTTCAAATGAATAAATGATGAATTTTATTTGATTATAGATATGATCTAAATTTATTTAATGTACCAAATCCACTTTGCAGCTTATTGTTATCAAATTTTGAAACTTTAAAAAGTCAATGTGATGTGACAGTATAGCAAATCAAGAAGTGGTAAAAACAAATGTATTTGTTATATTTCCGTCAAGATTGCGATAAACACACTAATGGAGGAAGTGAACATGGTTTCAATCATGAGCTTCATGGATCTTTGTCAGCTTGTTGGAGTGGGCGGGTATCGCACAAACAGTGACTTCGTGGAGAAGATGTGTGAGACGCCAGATTTCTGGAAGATTCGACCATTAACAGAAGAGATGATCTACTACGCTGCATCTGATGCATTGTGTTTGGTTTCGCGCGGCTACACGGAACTAAAGGGGTATGTTTTAACAAAAATTTACATGTTCATTTGTGACGAACACATGATTGTGGATTAATAGACATGGCATTTTTAATCTTTCTTGAATTATATATTGGTTAATATGTCCAGGACGACTTTTACCACTCGTTCATCACTCTCTTTTATATTGATGTATTCACCATTTCTATTACATTGCTGCTTTATTGGTGCCTTTTCATTTGAAACAACTAGTACTTTGACGTGTTCAGTACAACAACTATTGCTGAAGGGAAATTTGTTCTTATTGGGTAGATATTTGATGTGGTAACACTGGTGAATTTCTCACATAGGAGTTTTTTCATAAGATCACTGTGCGAGAGCTATAAGTAATATCAGACACACATTAAAATAATCTATTTATATATTTTTTTTAAACAAATTTTTAAAAAATACAGACAATCCAAATGTCAATTTCAGAGGTGGTCACTAATAAATATGTTATTGTATTTGAATTGTATAGTTATTGCACACCGCTTCAACGAACCCTGATAACGTCGTCTTGCAAAAACACCGTGGAAAACATCCAACTAGGACGTAACCAAGGCAACGGGACATCAGAAACCAGACTAAGTTTTTCGAAACGCCAACGACCGTTCATGACTAACATCGAAGACAGCGACGACAGCGACGATGATCCTTTCCCAGCCTACAAAAGCGACAGCGATCCTGGCGACGATGAATTTTTCTCAGCCTCCATTAGCGATTGATGATTACTATTAAATCTTATCACACCCGAAAACGATTTATTTCATATATTCATTTTACTTCCATTTCAATTATAAATGGCCTCTTTACAGAGATGTGTTTCATCGCATGATTAGCTTGTTATGATAGCAGATTGAACTCATTACCAATTAGGAGGGAACAGGGATAGCTTCACCATCACTGCAGTGTCATGAAAACGATAATGGTGATGGTGTTGATGATGGAAATTCACAGCATATAAATAGTGCCCCATTTTTCTTTAAACCGGCACTTACATTTCCTGAAATAGCTTTTTGAACTTTTTCGAAGGTACCAAGTGTGGGTAATTTTTTACTAATGCCCGAACAAAGTGAAGTGTATTATTTGTTTTTTAAATGATGACGTGGATCCTTGTCATTTGATAAATCAACCTCATCTTAAAGTTAATACATTAATACTAGGTCTACATCTATGATTTAGATAAATTTAGATCTAACGTTAGGCAAAATATTAAAAAAAAACATGTATAGCGTCCTGTTTTTTCGATAGGAAGGAGGCCATTTTTCTTCTTTTTTTTTTCTCAAAATGGCCGCTCAAAATGGCCGCTCGGTACATTTTCCCTGACAGTCGGGCTATTTTTCAAGATGGCCGCCGACATTTTTTTAATTTATTTTTTTAATAAAAATGAGGCGGCCCCAAAAAAGGAAGCGGGCGGGGACGCTAAACATGTATATTTGTTAATGGCCTTAGTAGATCTAACTTTAGTAGACTAGATCTACTATACTACCAGCACTACTTAATTGTTACTAGGCCTAGTTAGCGTTAGATCTAGTATTTTTAGACCTATTAGTAGTAGTACTACTACTAGGCTTAGACTTCAGTACTAGACCTAGGCCTAGATCTAGATCTAACCTTTTTCTAGTTTTGTATAAATGTTTCGATCTTTTGTCCAGTTTTTGAGGAAAAAAATTCGCAACGACTCAGCCAGCCGCTGAATAAGCGCGGGGGGGGGGGGGGGGGCGGTAAGAGCACTTAAAAAAGAAATTTGGCCCCGAAAATTTGAAATTACATCGTCAGATATTTCGTTCTTTGGGGGGGGGGGAACACTTTTTGGGGGCCTCCTTTAGCACATTTTTGTTTTTACAATTACAAACATTTGAGGGGGGGGGTTTCAATCAGTTTAATTTTGGTCATTACAAGTAGTGGGTTATTGATGTAGACAATTGCTCATCTACCTGTTACAGCTCATTTTATGTATGCTTGGACTAGGACAGCTAGAGACAGAAGAGAATGGAAATGTTATGAGAAGGGCTTTGTCCAACGTCTGGGTGAACTATAGCCTGATAGATAGATAGATAGATTACCAAAAAAAAAATGTCAGTCAGTCATTCAATAGTGTCTGACAGTGAAGTCTACGTAAACGGGTTTCCTTGCATAATTTGAATACTAGGACACTGCTAATGTTTAAATTTCACAGATAGGACATACAGGACATATTCATATTTCCAGCAAAGTTTTACTGAATTTGATGTTGGCTCCACAAGGGACATAGTATCATTAATGATTATGATTATTTAGAGTTACCTGCAGAGATAAAACAATATATTTTTATAATACAGTTTTTTTGTAATGCCAGAAAATAATAATAATAATAATTAATCAATTTATATAGCGCAGCTACTATATAAATATACTCAACTGTTGAGATGAAAGCAAAACTCCTAACAGTGCTACTTTACAGACACACAATAACTAAACAACTATTCAAAAGCTCCTGAAAATAAGTGAGTCATTAACAAAACTTGAAGAAAACACATTATTTATTGATTGTCTTGTCCATGCGTTAATAAAACAAATTGTTTCATTTTATTTTTATTCCAGCACGGAGACATTTTTTTCAGCCAATGGCTGTTATTCTGCGAGTCCGTGCATGATTAAAAGCACATAAATAATAAACATAAGAAAATACGATACATATAAAAGAACGAATATACATGCAAATAGTGTTACTTTGGTCATGTTAAAAGGCACCAAAGCCTCTTAAAGGATGTGTTGGAGGGAAGAGTTGAAGGAACTAGACCGAGAGGGAGACCCAGACTCAACTGGGAAGAAAATGTCAAGAACTGGAGTGGACTATAACTGCAAGAGTGCACCAGAATTATAAACAAATACAAATACAAACTATTAGGTCAATAAAGAGAGAAAATCTCCTTATGAAGAAGGAGAACCATGAATGTTTTGCTTTTAGGAAGAGATAAGTGAGTGAAAGAGGGAATAATTGAGAGGAGGGGAGGAGGAACGGAGAAGAGAAGATGAAGGAGCCGAGTTAATAAATGGTATACCATAATATTATTCTAATATTTCAATAAGCAGTGGTGATTAACTTCTTCAGTATATGTATACGGTTAGCAACTAATTATTAACTTACTATAACTTCTCTGATTATGATGATGTATATGATTTTGGAATTATCTATTATGCGGATTATATACGATATAGATTTCACTGAAAATCAAACTATTAACATTATTGAACGCTGCTTTTTTTCTTCTTACAATATTGAAAAATGTGTTTGTTGACGTTCTTAGATATATCCATTGAAATTTCAAAATGTTACATAGTACGTATTTAAAATATATATAATATACGAGGCAATTTTGTATATTATATGGATATGAAATTGCTTCTCAAATTAGATAATGAGTTTTTTTTTACAAGTTTTAAATCAAACTATTCCTGGAACACTGGGCAAAGGCAATGGGAATTAAATCGTTATTTATAAGATATTGTAAATGTTCCCCTCAAGGACCGGAAGCTTTGACATTTATTTGAGAATTCCATTCCCAATAATCACGATAGTGTTGGTTCGGTTGAAGAGAGTTAAAGAAGAAGTCCCACCCTGATATAAGTTTGGTTTAATAGAAGCAGAATACCGAGAGAAACTTATCAGTGAAAGTTTTAGCAAAAATCGATTAAAATTAAGAAACTTATGAATTGTTGAAGGTGCAATCAATCAAACACAACTTAGTAGCTTTGTGACATTTTTTGCGAGCTCGATCCCCTCCCATTTGTCATATTTACCAAATTTATACAGTTTTAATAAAATGCTTATGGGGGGGGGGGGGAGGTGTGGACTTACTCTTTTGGTTATTGAGTATATCTTTATAATATTCAGTAATAATAACACTTAAGCAACCATTACTTACATCCTTAGTTTTCCTTTGTGATGTCGTGTTTAAACGTGTATCAATTCTACTAACAATTGTGTAATGATAAGATATACAAAACAGTGAAAACACATTCATAATATGATTTTAAAGTAACAAATAGACGTCACGGGACTATACTTCTTCTTTCTTCGTGATCAAAAATGAATTTAATTTGAATCGGTTCGACTTTCCCGTGTTACATGACTGTCCGTTCTGATAGTAAAGTCTTTCAAAACACATTTTAATTGCCGATTGATCTCTTACACAATGCAGAATGAAATTTTGTTTACGCGACTTGTATTTATACTTCCAGTACATTGTTGCTTCAAAGCCTGTTATACCGTACACCTCATTCACGTGTGAAATAGTTATATCAAAAAGTATATGCCCTCGATCAATTATAATATGTGTTTTCGATCTATCCATCAAATCACTTAATATATTATTTTTTATTAAATCATGAAAAAAAGTTCATAAAATGAATAAAGCTTTATCAGGTCACTAGTTTTATGATGCCTAAAGTAACCGAAATCTAGACTCCATCTGCATTATACATAAGAATAAAATGTGAATTCTTCATGACACATATTTATTCTTTATGACACATATACAATGTAAACCCGCATATACAATGTATATAAATGTGACTGCTTTCTGTAATTGTTGTATCATCTAAGAATGTTTGTTTAATCAACCAGGGGCAGATCCAGACTGGGGCGTGGGGGGGGGGGGGCGTGCGTCCCCTTTTTCCTTCCGGAAAAAAAGGAAGGATATAGAGCTATAGAGGGAGAGAGACTCAAAAAGAAAAGAAAAAAGAGGGAGAGGCAAGATTCATGGTCATATCGTAACCTGCTTAGTTGCACATTCTGTTGGTCGACGTGATTTTACTGGGTCTTGTTTCTTGTCTCTGATTGGTCAGTGGTTGCTGTTACGATGTACGAATCCCACCCACTGGACTCAAAGGGAAATGAATAGTGTTGTGGTCAAGGATATAAACACTAACTTATTGTCCTAAGCGACATCTTTTCACTAAAAATATTTCAAAATGTACCTGTTTTTTTGCAGTACAAATATCTCCCGTTTCATATTTAAAAAAAGATGCATTTAATTTTATATTGCTCGAGAAAAAAATGGTCCCAACACGTAGTTTTATATGCAAATGAAATGAGGGTTTCCCCTCTACCCGACGCATGTCCCCCCCCCCCCCCCCCCGTTTTTGGAAAATTGATGTTCAAACTTTGCCATTGCTGAAGTCATTTTTATTGATTTTTCGGAGAATATGCAGGAAAAAAGCTAAAAAATATTCATATAAATGTTCAGTTTACGCATTCAGAATTTCACCTCAGAATTGTCCATAGAGCAGGTAACTCGCAATTTCATACAATCCACGCCCCCCTCCCCCCCCCCCCCTCTTTGGAAAATCCTGGCTCTGCCATTATTTGATAGAACTCAATGGAATTTTGCATGTGGTATTCCCCAGCAAATGGCTCTTGTACATCTTATGAACACGGACTTTGTCTTGTGAATAGGTTAGAATTCTGTTTGTCTACATGCATGATTAATCTTTCAGATCTGTAACACATACACGGGGCATACAAAACGTCACGCTCCCGTGTTTGGTTTTGAGTTATTTATAGTTAGTTTGTTAGTTTGTTTGTTTTTAATCAAATTGGCTGATTCTCATTTCATTTTATATTGAACGGATATAACTATATTGATAACGAATAGGATGGGAGGTAACTGATACAGCTATACATCATACATTTTAGTACATCACATTATATGCTAATTGAAAGAAATTACAAAGATCAGGATAAACATAAACATATTATGACACATTGTTAAAAAAAAAACACACACTGTTATGGTTGTAGATATCCTGCGATTACACCACATAGTCTCTGATTGATTAAAGAAAACAAGGTTGTCTCTTTCGCTCCGAAGTAAGGGGGTAGAGGAATATTGCTTCCCTATGTTGCAACAACTGGAGAAGGGGTTGCGACAGAACACAGTACTTACTGCGCTTGCGTACATCTACTGAGCAGCCTACTTTTTCGGTCTTTAAATTACTCATGGAACTTTGTTGATTTCGATGACGATTTCATGGTTTTCAACTTAATATGATAATATGAACAATATTTATTCATGTTTTGTTGCATTTGAGTTCTGACGTCTCAGAAAGCATGATTTACATCGTACAAAAATAATACTTGAACATTATATTGGTCACTGATACAAAACAGAAGCATAGAGTCTGAAAGGGTAGACTATCGATTCTCTCACGCGTCACTTCCGGGCAATTATGCATGGGGGATTCCCCACTCGATTAAACCAAAGAGCCAGAGCTAGCTAGCTGAGCTACGGTACACACAATAGTATAGGCTACTAGTGACAGAGCACATATTTTCATTGCAACTGTGGAATTTGAGCCTGGTAGAAAGCAAGATGGCAGAGAATGACGAATTGTCTGGTCGCGTTGTGCGAATCGACAGAAATTTTGCGAATATTGCGGTATCAGGTCGGGCCGGGAATGCTCGCCTCGATACGTCGGCTGCTCGCCGTATCACGGGTTCGTACATTACTGATGTCCGTGACATTCTGGAAATGAATGCTCAGGTTAAGGTTCGAATTGTTCCAATGTCCGAGGAGGCCTTGTCAAAGATTCCTGAACGCTTTCGGAAGACGGTGAGGAGAAATTCTCAATGGGAAGTGAAGTTTTTCAGGAGAGACATTGAACTAGCGCCGCAAGTAAGTCCGTTCAACGATCCCGAGAGGTATTTTACAGACGTCAGCAGCTTCAGTGGTGTGCCACGAGAGGCTGTCGGCCGGATCATCTCGGCACTTCTGCAGATCACATTCATGCTTAACAACACAAGTCTACAGAAGCTCCTGCCTCTCGTAAAATCACATTTCAAAGTCAAAGAAATCCCTGAAATCGGCCGTTATTTAGCGACAGAAGGTGATCTGGAAAGATTCATACTGAATTGCCCTCAATATTTCACGATTTCACTAAGCGTTGTGAAGCGCTGTTGTGGGTTTAGCGAGGAAGTTTTCAATTCAGCCCTTACCAAGAAGACCCTAGAGATACAACTTCCAATGAAGAGAAGACAGACAGCTGCTGCATCTGCTGCTGGTGATCCTGTTGATTTCAAAGGTAACTTATCTTTTTTGTTTACTATTTTTACAATAGGATACATTTCTATATCTATATTTATTTTATAAGACGTAATATCATGATAATTTATCTCTCAAGATTGTGTATACGTTTATGTTTTCCCTCTTTTAGTTATTAGGACGGCAATTTGTTCATAGATATATTGGTTAATATTTTTGGCCTGCTTTAAAAAAAGGATTTCCAATCAAACCAATTAAAATTATGACTCAGATATTTCTAAAATTATAATTAAAAGATTGCTCATATACATGTATCAACTTGTATCAATTTGTGTTAAAAAAAAGCAGACTTCTTAACACTGTTGCCCTTAAAGGTACTATGTCCCTTTTGCAGCCAACCTCAAATTCTGTAGAACTTTGCAGGAATTATGAATATGTCATGTATGACCTGTCTGTGAAATTTAAACGTTAGCAGTGTCCTAATATTCAAATTATGCAAGGAAACCCGTTTACTTGCTAGACTTCACTGTCAGACACTATTGAGTGACTGACTGGCTTTTTTTCTTCATTGATAATAACATACATAAAATGAGCTGTAAAGGGTACATGAGTATTTGTCTACATCAATAATCCACTTCTTGTGATGGCCCGAATTAAAGTGATTGAATCTTTGCGCAGCATAAACGTATGACCATTCGGTACAATGGTCTGAAAATTAAGACAATTACTTATTGGCTCTATAGCTCCTAAGTCGATTTGACAACTAATAGTCGTTTTTTCCCCACTTGAAGACATTTTAAAGCCCCACCTTTTATAGGGAAGTTCTAAATTAGTATTATCTTTCAAATGCCGTTGGAATTTAACCTTTTCATTTTTTTGGCCTGCAAATGGGACATAGTACCTTTAAAGTTATGCTTTGTCCCCTTACCACCGTACTATATTTTAATTCATACGACGCGATATCATGCTGATTTATCTCTCACAAGCTGTATACGTTTATATTTTCCTTTAAATAGTTTTTTAAGTCGGCTCTTTTTCGGAGATAGAACTGGTTTATATGTTTGGCCTGCTTAAAAAAATGATTTCCAATCAAACCAATGAAAATTTAGAATTGACTTTTCTTAAGTTATTATTAAAGGATTGCTCATTTACATGTATTTTTTTTTAAAATCACAATTCGTGATGAAAAACAGCCTTGTTTATACTTTAAAGTTATATATTTTTTCTTTACCAATAGTCGTGAAGTGTTGTGACAATATGGTTTATTGTTGATAAATAAAGTTGAGATACCTTCTCCGAACTTTATAGATCAATAATCTATCGATATCGTTCCCAAATCTATAGATTCTCAGCAGCTGAAAAACGTTTTGCAGTGGCCGCATCAAGGACCATGAACAACAACCCACTTTCCATTAGGGAAATTACCTGTCTTGCCACCTTCAAAAGGTCCCTAAAACTTTCATTTTTCCCCTGTGATCTATGTGATCTACTTCCTGTGAGACTGTAAATTTGTGTCCTCTTTTCATATATCTTTAATTTTGAAAGCGCTATGGTACTTTTTAGCGCTCCGAAATATTCTATATTATTATTAATATTATTATCTATGACTTTTGATCAATCAGGACATCAATCAAATATCTAAGGGAGCGAACAACTAATAATTAACATTAAAAACCAGTGATCACTGGATGAAATAATCAACGAAATCGCCTCAAGGGAGTATACAACTCACTTCGAGGTTACAATCGCCGTCATGGCAAAAAAAAAAAGAAACCACAAATATAATTAATCATACAACAACAACAAAATCAATCTGAATCTGAATCATCCCCGTTCATTTTAAATATTTCATCTGTATTTTTCGTGTATGTTGTATTTATTTTGTATATATTTTCTTATCATTATATTCTTTACTACTACTACTACTACTACTACTTCTATACTCTTATCATTAGTGTTCATACAAAACTTCTACTTTCATTCGTTGTAGATGTACTCGGTCAAACCCAAATCATCGATTCTGTGGAGGACTGTAATCAAGTTCTTGACCCGATCCTTGACCAGTCTAGAAGAGAGACTGTTGTCATTGGACTCGATTGTGAAGGTGTCAGGCTAGGTAAGTGAATTAATGCAGGTCATGAATCAAAAGTCAATGCTAAATGATCGCGATACGGCTAAAGGGAAAAAATGACCTTAATTCAAGAGCGAACAACTTAAAACCTGCTAATAGAAATCAGACACCCAAAAAAGCCAGTTATTAATTTTTTGAAAATTCATAAATTTGTTAAATAAAATTGTACAGAATTTGTTTCAAATGATACAATTGAGAAAAGGTTCGTACACTGTGATGAAGTTTTCTGTTCTGATTTCATTCAAATTAACATATTATAAGGGTTGGATTGCCATTTAACGATCACAAAATCTGAGTAATATATGTGGATAAACCATTATACCAAGACACCTCCCTACCTCAAGCATAATACATTAATGAACCTTTGTCATTTCTCGTTAATTTGTGTACAGGGACAGTGAAAGGATGCCTGACCCTTGTTCAGATCTCCACGTGGGACGGGAAAGCATTCCTCTTCGATGCCTTCAAGAACCCTCAGCTTCTCAAAGGAAACTCTAGTCTCAAGAAGATACTAGAACATAACAGCATCCTGAAGGTAGACTTGTTTGATTATAAGATTAAGAACTTAATTGTAATGGAATGATTTATTACTCTAAATTTTAATAGAGCAAATAGCGGCCCTGTAGCAATGCCTAGTTTTCAGGATGGCTGTCAGTCCAAAAGTACTATTTTGTCTCACTGGTAAAACCTAATGGTTTTCAAATAACTTGTTATATTAACTTCCCTCTTTCCTTTAGTATATTGCGCAGAGACTTTATATCCTCATACAATGCAAAGTCTGTACAAAAAAGTAGACAATTATCATATATATTCTGCATGGTTGAAACGGAAAGCATGGGTTATGTGATATCTAACATCAAGCAAAAATCTACCTGCTTTATAGATTAATGTTAGTAGTGCTATTGCTGTTTGCTAATTGTTTTTGTGATACTTAGCCTAAAACTTACTAAACCCTTATCATAATTGATGTTCCCTGTATGAAACATAATTTGTATTATTTATTGCAGGTGATCCATGATTGTAAAAGTGACACAAACTCCTTGCATCATGGGTTTAGTGTAACACTCAGGAATGTGTTTGATACTTCGGTAAGCTAACATCACTATTATCTCCAATTGAAACTAACTGCATTCATCCATGATTATATATTGAATTTCATACATTCAGTCATTCCGATGACTCTTATTTGATTATACATGTCGATATGATATAAATTTATGTAACGTGCCAAATCTACTTTGCAAGTTATTGCTATAAAATTTTGAAACTTTAAAAATTTAATGTGATGTGGCAGTATAGCAATTCAAGAAGTGATTAAAACATATATATTTGTTATATTTTCGTCAAGATTGCGATGCGCACAATAATGGAGCAAGTGAACAGGTACCGATCCTACCGAGTCGGTTTCAAAGCTCTTTGTGAGCTCCTCGGAGAGGGAGCTACTCATAAAGATGATGACTTCGTGAAGAAGATGCTTGAGACGCCAGATTTCTGGAAGATTCGACCATTAACAGAAGAGATGATCTACTATGCTGCATCTGATGCATTGTGTTTGATTCCCAGCATATACCTGAAATTCAACGGGTATGTTTAAACAAAAATGACTTGCTCACTTGGCAAACAAAATGGCATATATTTCCGATCTCATTTGTGTCGACTACATGATTTTGGGTTAATAGGCATGGTATTTTTTCTCTTTCACAAAACATATGATGGTTAATATGTTCCAGGACGACGTGTGTTGATTTTCATTTCTAATCTCGAAATTTACCATTTATTCATCATTACTATTACATTGCTGCTTTATCGGTGCCTTTTCATTATAACATAGAGATACACAAACGAACACTTGTCTTTTGAAAAAACATGCACCCAACAGGAGTACGACAATAAATTACATGTTTTCATTACTTGAAACAACCAATATTGTGACTTCAAGTTCAGTGCAACAACTAATGGGGGAATTTGTTCTTAGTGGGTAGATATCTGACGTGGTAACCATAGTTGATTGTTGTCCTAGGAGCATTTTCGTAAGGTCACAATGTGAGAGCTATTAGTTTTCAGAAACACATTTAAATAATCTATTTGTATATTTTGTTTTTATAAATTAAAACAAATCCAGATAATCCATATTTCAATTTCAGAGGTGGCCACTAAGAAATATGTTACTGTAATTGCATTGTACTATTTTTATAGAATGCTGACACCGCTTTGGCGAGACCTGTTCACGTGGTCTTGCAAAGACACCATGGAAAGCATCCAGAAACGCAGACAACAGGGAGGTAACCAAGGCAACTGACGGATGACATCAGAAACCAGAGCAAGCTCTTTTAAACGCCAACCGCCGTGGAGTTCCCTTTCTTCAGTGAAAACCGGAGAATTAACATCGAGACCGACGACAGCGACGATTTTGTTTTTCTTCTAAATTTCATCAAATTGCAATAATATGGCATAAATTTATTAATTCAGTAAATGCCCATAAAAAAAAACTCTCAAAAAGTAATTATCACACGAGTGGACTGTGATTTCAAATTAGAAACATTTTATTGGTACTTCCGCTGTCTTAACAGAATATAAATCATCAGGATAAGAATTACGTGATGCTTTTTAGATTAAAATCACTACAATTGTATTCAACGTTGTAAGGCAAAAGAAATTTTAAAAAAACACTTGAATATACCCGAGGTCAGAACAACCAAAGGAAATCATGTCAGTTCCATAATTATGTAGACAGTTCTTTTTGGAATGATCTCCCACTTTCAGTGCGGACAAAGTCATGTACTTCTTGCTTCAAGAAAGCATCTATAGAGTATCTTTTAAATGAGTAAAATAATATAAACTGCTACATATTTGATATTTGACTTTTTCAATACATTTTTACAATTATTGTATTATAGTTTCGTTTGTTATTAGCTTCAATACATATAACATTTCAAATTTGTACCCAAACAATGTTTTTTTTTTATATGTCCGCAGTTACCAGACTCGATTAGCATTCATGCTATTTTCTGATTCCTTTGATTCTTTTATGTTATGGTATAAAACTGTTTATAAGGACTATAATGTTATTATTAAGATATTATAAATATGCAACAACATTTTTCTTGAACGAAAAAACAAAGCAAAACAAAACATACATACTATATGTATATACATGTTCTTACTTATTCTTTGTTGCTGTTATGAGTTTATGTTCATGATTTTTTTGTGGTGTGTGTGTGTGTGTGTGTGTGTGTTGAACTATTGTTCCTCACTATGTTTAACAGGGCCTCACGGAAGACCACCATTATTGGTGATAATGAGCCACCCTGTCTAAATACCAGAAATAAATAAATTAATTAATTAATATATACCTATCGTGATGTGTTTACTATTGGATAATATATTTCAAGTTCAGGTTTTTTTTTAAATTATGAACAATTTACATGAAGATATGCTTCTGTGGTAGTCGCAGTGATACATTTTAGCTGCATAATTTTTCTGAACATGTGAACACGTGTTGTTATACTTTTTAGTTTTGTAGATACTCATTCGCCGAACAATAAATTACTATATATTGCTGAGACCCTTTTAAAAATAAATTACATCTTTATAATTGTAACCAGATAATGTTTTGTCTCAATGATAATTGTTATACTGTACAATCACGTCGATCTTAATAAAATTAGCGAAACTGCTTATGAACTATGTAATATGCAGAAATAGAATGGAGTGAATTTTGATGTGTCATTTTCCTTAACTATTGATATGACAGCGATATATACGAATAGTATGTATCGCTGTCATATCAATAAATGTTGCAGTGAAATTGTTTTCATATTCTTATCTCTCTAAGTGACACTGTGATATTTATTGTACATAATGTCATCGTTTGAATCAATAAAATAAGTGCATTTCAAAATCTTACGAAGACAAACAAAAACATCAAAATGTCCAAGAAGTATGAATAATTCGGTTTTAAACTGTATGTCAATCATAAAGGGCTATGAGAAGTTTTATCAGTTTTGATGTAGGCAATTTCATAGAATTATTTGCACTAACTCCTCTGATTATGACGATACATATGATTTTTTGAATTTTCTATTGTGCGGATTATACATATATAGATTTCACTGAAAATCAAACATTCTACATTTCATTAATGAACGCTACTAATTTTTTCTTACAATAATGAGAAATGTGTTTGTTGACATTCTTCGATATATCAACTAAAATATCAAAATGTTACATAGTACTTATAGACAAGCAAAACACATAATATACAAGGCAATAATGTGTATATTATATGGACATAAAATTGCTTCTCAAATTAGATAATGAGTTTTTTTGTACAAGTTTTAAATCAAACTATTCCTGGAACACTGGGCAAAGGCATTGGGAATTAAATCGTTATTTAAAATATAGTGTAAATGTTCACCTCTAGGACCGGAAGCTTTGCCATTTATTTGAGATTTTCATTCTCAATGATCACGATAGTGTTGATTCTGTCGAAGAGAGTTAAAGGTGAAATCCACCTTGATATAAGGTTTGTTTTAATAGGGGCAGAAGAATGAGAGTAACAGATCAGTGAAAAGTTTGAGCAAAAACCGATTAAAATTAAGAAATTTATGAATTCATGAAGGTGCGGTCAATCAAACACATCTTGGCATCTATATGACTTATCTTGCGAGCTTCGTCCCCTACCATTTGCCTTGTTCTAAAAACTTCAAAAATTATAGTCTTCCTTAGGAAAATCATTTTATCATACAACCCCTGTTGAAACAAATCTATTCTGTAAAATTCTTATCGGACCGATCCAAACCATATGTTTAGATATTTCTCTAACAAAGTTGTAAATGTTGTATTGTATATCGGGGCCCTGCTTACAAGCAACCTGCTTCTTAAGGGTGTACCTTTATTTTTATGTTTATATTATTATTTTAATACATTGTGTCAATACTATGTTATATTTGTGTTTTTTTAAAGATGGAAAATAAATTGAATTGCAATTGAATTGAATAACTAAGCAATTGAGAATTTAAGAAATTTTCTGTACAGAGCAAATTGTTGAGGAGCTCGCAAGATATGTCACAGAATTGTGTTTAATTGATCACACCTTCAAGAATTTATAACTTTATTATTTTAAACGGTTGTTGCTCGAACTGTCAGTGACCTGTTTCTCTTATTTTACTGCTTTTAATAAAAACCAACTTAATACCTGAGTGAACTTCCCCTTTAAAAGCTCCATGATTGTAAAGAAATACTGTATAATATTACGGCTCAATATTGGCCCCCTTTTAATTTTGTTTTCCTTGTTCTGTTAAGTGGATTGGTTTTTCATCTATCCGTCTGGGTTTTTCCGTTGGGTTTTCCCCAACTTTTTTTTGTTTGAGACTGCCATGCATCAAATCCAATGGTATACAGATGATAAATATAATCTATGAAGTACCAAGATGCACGAGCTAATCAAATATTGCAGATAAAATAGTTGTGTATATTTTTTCAGCTAACGCATGATGAACTATGCACACGGGACATGTTGCTGCTCACGTACAACATTAATAATAATATCTTTGATAGCATAATACTATGATAATCAACTATGCTGCATTGGCTGATAGTAAATCGAGTGGAAACGTGATCCATGTTGAGAGTTTTAGCCTACCCATTGCAGGCGCTACCGTTTATATAATGATAATAGTCACATTTGTATATCGCTTTACATTGTAATTATTTTTACCCCTGTCATGCTCATGCACGCTCTGCTCCCTGCGGAGTATTTCCGTTTGGAGTTATTTTACAAGCGCACAAAATTGTATGCCAATCCAACCACATTAACGTTCACATGTTACCGGTTACCCATTAAACACTTGGGTGGAGAGTGGGAAATGTACATTAATGTCTTACGCAAGGACATTCGTGCCGAGTTAGGACTCGAACCGCCAACTACACAACTCCACAGTCCAGTGATATAATATATGCCTCAATTTCCCTGACTAAAATGTGTTTCCGCCCATTGTCCCTCTCCCTATTCCGACAAATGTGAAGGCGACAGCAGAAAATAATGAAATAATTGCCAATAAATCACGAGATGATTGTAACATCTATCAATCTAAGTATCTTCTCCCGGTTCGGAGGTTGATTGCAACATCTCTCCATTTCACTCTATCTTCTGCCATTCTGGTGCACTCTTGCAGTTTTAGTCCACTCCAGTTCTTGACATTCACTTCCCAGTTGATTCTGGGCCTCCCTCTAGGTCTACTTCCTTCCACTCTTCCCTGCAATACATCCTTTCAGAGGCTTTGGTGCCTTTTAACATGACCAAAGTATTTGATTTTTCTCTCCTTAACTAATCCTACTAGTGCAATTTGTTTACGCCCTGCCATGTGCAATATTGTTGGTTTTCATTCGTTTCCAGGATATTTTCATCATTCTTCTGTAGATCCACATTTCAAAAGATGTTATTCTATTTTCCATGGCCTTGTTTATTGTCCATGTTTCTGCTCCATAAAATAGGACAGACCATACATAACAGTTTACTAGTCTCAACCTAATCAGAATCATTAATTGTTCTAGCATTTAAAATTCGTTGTAGTGTTTCATTTGTGCAAACCATAGCCGAAACTTGTGTTAATCTAATTTTCTTTTCCTTGGCACGGGATCTGTATAGAGCATTATTCTGTAGGGGCCTACGCTGTTCAAACAATAAAGAGGAAGTCCACCCTGATAATTAGCTAATATTGATAAAAGCAGATAAAAAAGATAAACAAAATAATCATTGAAAATTTGAGCAATCACCGAATTAAAAGTAGGAAAGTTATGAATTGTTGAGGTCGTCAATAGTGAAACTCAAATTGGTAACACTGTGACCTTTCTTGCGAGGTCCTCTCCAATTTGTCCTGTACAGAAAACTTCATTAACGTTAATTTTCTTAGTCATTGATGACGGAATATATTCGTTTCATGCAGAAACATATTTGCATTAATACGTAGAGAGTGCATGTATGATTGAAAATAGTCATAAAGGAAAATAGTCATGAAGGAAAATAGAAATTTCTGATGTTTTTAAGTACAGAGCAAATGGGATGGGACCTTGTAAGCTACGTTACAGACACGGAGGTGAACATTATATGTGATAGACTGCAACTTCAAATTTTCATTGCTTTCTTATGTTTAGACGGCTTTTGCTTAAACACTCACTAACCTTTTTTTTTCTCGTCTTTCTGGCGGACTTCCAAAAAACGGATTAAAAACTTGTGAAGACATGAATACTCTATCGCCTACGTATATTACGACATCACATTAATTATGACACATCATAATATCCAGTCTATGACAGTGTGATTTTCTATACGAAAGTAATTGACGGAAATGATATGGATTAATGAACTTGAATCGACAATAGTTACGAAATATGTGGGTGTTGGGTGGTACTGGAATGTAATGTTTCGTCATCTTGGTGAATGATGGTTGGTGTATCAGAACGTGTTATGAAATAAGCCCCAATGTCAGAATAGAATAAAAGTTCCCCGCATTCTGAAAGTCAGCGGCATTCGGAGTACCGCGCACCTTCGGAAAGTCCTGATAAGAGTTTTCTCCATACCCTCGGCTGATCATCACGATGTACTCCATGTTGAGCAGGAGGGACGTCGCTCAGTCTCTAGGTCCAGAGCAATTTTTCCAGGATACAGGAAGCCCTAGCGGTGTGCCTCAGGAGATCGCAGGGCGCATCATTTCAGCAGTCCTGGAGGTCATCTCTGCCTATAGATCCTTATCATCGCTCCTTCCTCGCGCTCTTTCAAATAAGAAGGTCGAGAGCATACCAAACATCGATCTCTATTTAGCAACTAGTAACGATATGGAAAGATTCATCCGAAGTATGCCTCAGTACTTCAAAATCTCTGGCCTCCATGTGAGAAGAGGTAATAGCTTTACGGAGGATGTTTTCAATGCAGCCATTAGAAAGAGAGCGTTGGAGATACACCCTTCAAGTAATGTGAGAAAGGGTTTGGCTGCTGCCGCTTTGGGCGTACCAAATGATTTATTTCGTAAGTAGGCCTATAATAGATTCGTACTTAATATTTGATAAATTTATTTTAGATATAAATTTCACTCTAAAACAGTTGGGTCCACACATTGATTTTTACACATTTTACACTGTCACCAAACCTATTAAATCTAACATCATAATATCCAGTATTATTAAATCTAACATAATTTTGTTACTAGGCTTAACGAAATTCTTTTTTTTTCTTTCTTTTTTTTAACTTTGTAAATAGTGTAAATAGTTCACTACAAAACTTTAGGAATTTTATTTGTCATATATTATATATTTGAAAGGTGTTGTAACGATTCGAGCTCTATTTGCTTATGTTTCATCACCTTTGTGTGTTCATTCTTCAAACTGTATATTAGTTGCAACTTTTCTTTGATAAAACAATGTTATATTCTTTTTCACGTGAAGTTAATTCAAATGGATTGTAAAATTGAAAATAATTTGTTAAATTATATTAAGTTTTCATGTGATGTTAACTTCAGTGAATTGTGAAATTGTGAACATGCATAAATAAATAAATAAAATAAATAAAATGAATAAAATAAATTATCCCTTCACGAATTAATATTGAAGATAATGGTATCGTGTGGTAGTGTATCAATAGAAGCATCGAGTTTGATGATTTAATGCATACATATAAATTTCAATCCCTACATTCATATGGGGGTCTGCTGGCGGGGGGGGGGGGGTACACTTAACATGTACAAATACATCATCTCGTTATTTGTTTATTATTATTATTTGTTACATGAATGATTATGCCATGAAGAATGTTATTTCATGTTCATGTAATTGAGATATTGACATTGATTACATTACTCGATTAAAATCATGGGATTTGGATCATGGGCGGGTGCTCAATGTTTCTAAACGAATGATATTTGTTCTCTCAGATGTGCTCAGTCAAACCCAAATTATCGATTCAATAAGGGACTGTAATCGAGTTCTTGATCCGATCCTTGACCAGTCTAGAAGGGAGAGTGTGGTCATCGGACTGGACTGTGAAGGTGTCAGGCTAGGTATGGACATTTACATGTAATCCATTTCAAACAAATTTCTATTCAACTGCTCCAAAAAATGGATATTTTTTCAGGCAAGGTCTATTGTTTGTCAAAATAATGTGCCTGTCTTCGTTTTGGGGTTATTTTATAGCCAAACGAACGCAGAGTTCGCAAATGTCCGAATTTCATGTCATTGAAAAAATAAAGAAAAAAGATGCCTCGTCGTTAGCTATTCAGTTGTCCACCAGTGGAGGTTCTAGGGGTGGGGGCTATATATATTTGCTTTTCTATCATATTTTTTTTCCTCTTCCCTTTTTATTTGAAAAGAAAACAACATTGTATATTTAACTATGTTACACTATAATTTTGAAATTTGTTATCCAATGTCATAAGAAAATTGAGAATGGTCCTATATGTTTGAATTTTAATCAATACAATTTCAATTTGAATTTCTAGTAAGACTTATATACCCGCCCCCCCCCCCCGAAACCAAAGACTTTTAACACGCTACGTACATCACTGATATATCTTTATGATTTAGTGTAGGGACATATATATATTATATATATATATATATATGCAGACTTTATCGTGGGCGACAGTGATTCTTTCTTGAATTTGAAGAGGTTTGGTTCTGGTAAAGCCTGTGAAAATAATTTGTGAGCTTTCGTATTCTTTTTATATCAGTTTGGAAGAAAACAAATATCACCCAAAAAATTATCCTAAAAGAGATCGCTCTTCAAATAGCCTCATATTAAAATAATGACTAGAATTCTCCAGAAAGTTTCCTTTTTTTTTGTTAGTGCCCCCACCTAAGAAGACGGTCCGCCACCCCTGCAGAAAATCAGAGTAGCAGACGTGTGAAAGTTTCAGGGAAAAAAGAAGAAAAATTAAAAAGCTCTGAATTTTTGACAGCTGTATAATTATACGAATGGGCACTTCACATTAACTGAATCGGTAATGCCACTGTGACGTATTCCCGAACAACTTTCCTATTCGTTCCAACACACAAACTTACTAAATTCTTCTTTAGAGGACCTATGATGACAAGCTAGCCATAATAAATCTTAAGTAATGCTCAAAGGAAGAAGGTGGTTAGGAGGTAAGCGGAAAATAATGGTATTTTTGTACACGACAAATGGGAAAATTGTCGGTGACTATACGTCACCGTCAACTTACCAAATTCCCTATTCGCATAATTAAGTGATCTAATATTTCAAACATTAAAAACTCAAATTTTAGCCGGTATGTATGTCTTTTTTTCTGCTTCCATACAAATCACATTTTTACATTTTGTCCTATAAAGAGACTATATTGGCTGATATATCCCGATTTGTGATTCTTAACAGGGGAATGTGGTGGCTGCCTGACCCTTGTTCAGATCTCCACGTGGGACGGGAAAGCATTCCTCTTCGATGCCTTTAAGAACCCTCAGCTTCTCAAAGGAAACTCTAGTCTCAAGAAGATACTAGAACATGACAGCATCCTGAAGGTATGCCGTCATCCTACCAGTAATCTTATTTCTGTCAGTCATGCTTGTAAGATGTGATATTTGCTGATACCATTTCATGTGACTTCATTCAGTAAATTTACTTTTAATCAGATAATACAAATAAATAAAAGAAAGAAGGTAACGAGAATCATAAAACAAAGATAAAAAATAAAATAATACAAGTTCAGCTTTACTCTTGATCTTCGATTTTACTTTTAATGAACGAAGTGATATTAATATTGATTATTTTCATTCAATATAATTATTTTGTTAGCGTGTGTGGCATGTTACCTAAGAGAGAGAGAGAGAGAGAGAGAGAGAGAGAGAGAAAACAACCTTAAATCCTTGAGCATTAAATAAAGCTAAAAACAAACTTGATAATTGTCATGCCATCGTTTCTTTTCTTGAAATATGATGCATGGCAGTGAATGACATCATGGTCAAGTAACAGAATGAGGTTATAGTTGCAGTACAATTTTGTTTCATTCAATTCAGGTGATCCACGACTGCAAATGTGACACCCATGCACTGCACAATGAATTTGGTGTCATTCTCGAGAACGTGTTTGATACGTCGGTAAGTCATTTTCAAAACAATTTAAATCACATCAAATCACATTAAAAAAAAATCAAATAAAAACGAATCAAATCAAATCAAGTCAAATCAAATAATTTCATATATCATGGTCATATGAAGAGAGGTTGAGAGAAATATCATTTTGTTCTTACAAAAGATAGGGAAAAAAGAAACGATTCCAAATGTAATTGTAATGTAATTCAATCAATTCAATTTCAATTTCAATTTATTGTCCAATATTGGAAATTCGTTTTGCTCACATTTACAAACATACAGATAATCAAAAAAAGTTTACATTCATAATACATCATATTCTTCCGAATATTGCTTTACAGAAAGTTTTGTTACGTTATTATAAAACAAAATAAGTGAATTATGTTCGTGAAAAATTTGTGACTAATGGAAAGATTCCTTGTTCATATAATAATATATCTTATTACATAAAGTCATATCATATCACATCATATCACAGAAAATCAAATCAAATCAAATCAAATCAAATCAAATCAAATCATGTCATATCATATTATATCAAATCAAATCAATTCATGTCATATCATATCATATCAATTCATTTCATTCATATAGAAACCACAATTTTGGATTATTACCAATATACACAAGTATATAAGTATACAAGTTCATTATACCACTCGTCCATTTTCGAGAGGTAAACACAATACAACACAATTGAACACGAACTCTGAAGCTCTCGTCTACTTCCTTATGATGGGTTTTCGTACTTGTCCATGTTTCAACACAAATTGTTTCTCAAAGGTTTCGATAAAGGTAATTCTCCGTTTTCCCCGTCTTTTGTACCCATCCCATAGAGTCGGCTAAACTACATTTACAAGTGAAGACCCTACACAAAATATGATATAAGCACTTTTGAGTTTGACCCGGAACGTTTGGATCTCCCCCCAAAGCCCACATGTTTGTCATCTTGTAGAATTAATTGTGAAATTTAAAAAATCTCTACTTGCTTATTTCCTCCTCATGTTTACCTGCAGATTGCGATGACCACTCTGATGGAGCAACTAAACCGGTACCGAACCTACCGAATTGGATTCAAAGCTCTTTTAGAGCTCCTTGGAGAGGGAGCCCCTCACAGGGATGATGATACAATTATACGGAAGATGCGACACACACCAGATTTCTGGAAGAGTCGACCATTAACAGAAGAGATGATCTACTACGCTGCATCTGATGCATTGTGTTTGGTTCCCAGCCTCTACCTGAAACTCAGCAGGTAATGTGTTCGTTCCATACTTTCTCTTACTTGTTTCTTCTCTGAAAATTTTGGAATTAATAGAATTTTCGTCCATAATACTTTTCCGAATAACATAAAAGCGGGTAATCATTTTCTTTTATAGGCTTATACATGCATGCACAACTTAGAAAGAGCAATTGATTTATTTCATGTGTTCGGTCTACTAAATATCCATTATCACGTGTTTGCCCTTTCTGGAAATCTGGTTCAATTCAGTTTAAAAAAACAAAAACCATGAGCAGGTCTAGTTTTGATTATTATCATTCTTCTTCTTCTTATCATTATAATAACGATAATAATGATAATAATGATAACGATTATTATAATAATGATGATTATGATTATAACAATGATGATAATGATAATAATAATAATGATGATTATGATTATTAGTATTATTATTATTTTTATCATCATTATTATTACTATTGCTATTATTATTAAACCCGTATTCTACAACAGAAAATCTACGAGATTAACCATAACTTCTTCATTAATTACATTTTTGTGTATTTTGTTAAATAGTATGATGACACCTATTTGGCATGATTACTTCAAGTGGGCTTGCAAGAACACCGTTAAAAACATCCTGAAATACAGACAGCAAATTAGTTACCATGGCATCAACGCTGTCGATCGCGAAATCCGTCTAAATTAGTAAAATGTGTAAAAATATACATGTATATTGGTTACTGTAACATCTTACACAATAATAATGTCTGACAATGCATTTACAAAACGATAACACGAGACAAAGAGGGCTACACTTAGGCCGACTACGCTTATTACTATCATTTTTTAATACTTTTATATATGATGTCATATATTGTATTGGAAAAATGTCCCGAATGTAAATGTCACATTAATGCACATGCATAATGTTCGGGAAAAAGATGTCAGAAGATGACGACATTGTAGAAATCAATAAATCAATTCAAATTACAATTAGTCAATATAAATCACGTTTACGCGTTAGCATGAACATAATCGTACATTAAGAGGTGATGATAATATAGGTGAGTTTGCAGCCTAGTTGTTTGTATGGATCTGTATGTTTCTTGTCTCCATCTTTAAAAAAAACATTTATTTTATGATTGTTACATTTCAATTGAGCTGTTTTCGCTACAACTACAAGCTTTGTAAGGCATCAATATTCATGAAATCAAACGGTTAAGCCGCACTAGTGCAAAATAATTATGATGAAATCACATATGAGAACTTCAACACAAAAGTTCAACAGGAGACGGATTGAACATGAAAAAGGAAGGAAATAATGAACTTGTACGCCAAAATTAATAATCAAACAGATGCGCGTTACTTTCATTTTGTACACACTTCAACTTACTGATCTGCTATTTGAAATCTCTAAAGGGACAGTTTTCCACAGCAATGGCCCTGCAAAATGCATGAGCATAAGTTTTCTCCCGCGCTCTGTATTGAGCTTAATAGGAAGATCAAGCGATCCAAATACTTCCCCGTTTTAAGGTTCGTCGTAATAATAATAAACATGAATTAAATGTCAATGTATTTGCTTTGTATATACTCACGAATCACGAGGCTTATATTAAACCAAGCATCTTGCCTATGTGTTGACCAAAAATAGAAAAGACATAGAAATTAAACTACTTTACATTATATTTCTTCTCAAAAAAAAGAAAAAGGGTATAAGATTCTCATTTTGATCATAATGATTACTATGTATTACATTCTCTTTGTCAGGTGGTACTCTGTACTAAAATACCAATGAGAATATAGTGTGTATATTTCAAGCTTTACGTTTTCTGTAACAATATAATGATGTTTGATAATGAATCATTTAAGTACTGGAATAAAAACAAGTAAATGCTTGTTCATATAATTATGGCACGGTAATTTAATCGTGCTAATCGGCTCAGATTCGTAGTGACATCCCATCAGTCGTGCGATATTGCGTACGATTTGAAGCCGATTGGGCTTTTGTTCTGACTAGAAAAGATAAAAGCACCAATTTTCCGGTTGTTGCTTTTTCTTATCTTTATTTAGGACCTAAATGAGGAGGATGATGGTTTTTTAGATTTTCATATGGGTAATTCCGTATATCAGGGACCCACTTTTATGTCCCACTTTACATAAAGAACCCACACCTATTTGCAGCTCTGAGTAAAGACTTAAATAGTGAAGTGAGATTGTAAAGTGATTCTAGGTATGAGGATGCAATATTATGCTTGTAAATCACTTTACAATCTCACTCCACTATTTAAGTCTTAACTCAGAGTCGTGTGGGTTCATTATGTAAGTGTAACACCAACATTGTCACAAAGTGGGTCCCTAATTCATGGAATTACCCATATCTAATTATTGATTTTGATTAATTTTGTTAGGGATGTTATTTTGATCTGCAAAGACCGAATTAATACCCAAATCCCTATAATTTTATTCAAACATCACATAAGCAAATTTGGCGCAAGTCGATTTTTGCACTCTCGCAAACAATGCCTCCTGTTCATCCAAGCGTGAATACATACCACACAAAAATAATACCAAATGCTTTGGGATAAAACACTCTTACATAAGATGTATAATAATTTACTGTTCATAGATTATTTAAAAAAATGATAAGCAGTTTTCTACGTGTAAACTTTTCTTTCACTCGCACTGTATAGACCCAGTTATTACTACAACAGAGTTGGGGGGGGGGGGATTCTTTTAAATGGAATCGAACGAAACTTGTAATTTATAATCGGATATGATGGTTCTAAGAGATACTGATTGACAGCATTATTTAATGGACTTGTTATTCTGTGTAACATCAGTACTTACAACTAAATTTTAACCATTGTCATGATCGCTGTAATGAAGGATGTTGTACATATTTTGTTAAAGTTTCTCATTAGATGATTGCAGGGAGAAACGTTTTTCATGTATAAGTCTTAAATTAATTTTGTACTATATGGAATTCTGTTGCATAACGTATTTTCTTATAAACATGAAACAAGATACCAACATTTGTATTGTTTAAATAGCTGTATCATGCGTTTGAGATACAATACTTCCAATATTGTATTATCCCCTGCAACCTACATTAAAAATAAGGCTTTTACCTTACTTAATATCCTCATTTTCATTTTTTTGTTAAACCTATTACTCAATTTTTAAGTAACTATAAGCAAACCAATGTGATGTAATATTTTGTTTTCAATATATACTTATGTTGATTGAAAATGCCTATGTGTTATTTTTGTCATTATACTTTGTTTGTAAACAAAACTGACAGTCAGTGTAAGTAACGTGAAATGTTGAGACTTAATGACAATAATGAAGGGGACTGGGGAGGGGTAGGTCAAATGAAGAAAAAATGCCTTCATTGCGTCACGACATTACCATCGATTAATTGATTGATTGATGTTATCTATTATATCATACATATACAAACTTTCAACATGTATTGTCACATGAAATCATACATACTATAGGGTTCATCTAGCACAGCTTAAGCTGATGTCTTCATCACAAATAAACTGTTCATACAATAGTATACATATTATGTAAACAATGTAAAGTGGAAATCGAAAGGCAAACACATAAAAACAAATGACCGATGGGGAGAGAAAATTAGAAAGAAAGAAAGAAAGAAAGAAAGAGAGAAAGAGAGAGAGACAGAGAGAGAGGGAGAGACAGAGAGAGAGAGAATGAGAGAGGATAGAATCAGATGGAGCATTTAAGGTCTGTACATAGATACCAATCACCTTGACAGATCTCCTGACAACTATGATTCACATTTTAAAAAGGTACAAGGATACATGATATACATTATTAACAGCTGTTTATGCGTAGGTATACATGTAAATTTCCATGCATAAATAGCCTACCAATGTTACATAAATTATGGAGGCGTTGCTAATATAAATTGTTTGGTAGTAACTAGAAAATATTGGCTATTGTCAGCACTGTCTTCTAGAACAATACTCACAGAGCGGGTTTTCCCCTGTGGTTTTCCCCATGCAGCTCATGCGTTGAAATAAACATAAAAAACCAATACAATGTGCTTTATACGTGACACTTGTATTCATTTAACGTATATTGCTTACTCTTAGTAATCTATAAATTAGATTGCATCCTACACTCCCCTCTCATATGTAATTGTTCATATTTGTTTTAAAGCGATCAATCAGGATTTTTTTTAATGGCGAAAACCATTTAAATCTAATAAAATGAAATTAAATCTCATAAAATGTTACTATCATAATACAAGTCGATACAGAACTCCGTGTTTAAGTGCTTTTTGCAATATAATATTATCATTACATTTTGTCCCCAATAAAGAAATAATGTCTTGATTTATCTGACACAAAATTAATGTCTGACTGTCGAAGTCTGTGACATGCTGTAAAATGATGAATTATATTCATTCGATATATGAATCAAAACTTGCAATTACGATTAATGAATCTTTAAACAAAAGGCAGGAATAATTTTGTAAACGCACACACACTCAATAATCTTATACCTCATTTATTCAGTATCCAGGCAAGTAATATCATACGATAACATACATAGAGAGTAATGGTAGGCCTGTATACACAGAATAACAGTTATCAAGAAAGACAAAACTGAACACATATGATGTTAAGTATCAAAGAAATTGACAGTAGACTTTTATTAAAAATAAAAAAAGATAACATCCCAAATAAACTTCATCGATTTTGTATATTAAATGAGAAGGGTTACCTTAAACAAGGAGTGCGAATGAAGTCAAGATTGTAAACATAACCAAGAGAATATCATAATTTTTTTACTTGTAATAGGCATTTTCTTGAGTTTGAGTTGATATTAAAACCTTTTCTTTTCAACTGCCTAATAGTCAATGTAAACAAGAGAATATTTGTTTTTGGAATGGGATAAAATTTATTAAAAAAACATAATGGCTTTTGACCCACATTCACTGCTTCAGCCCAAACTTGGTACAAGAGGATTTTGTCATTACTTTTTGAAAAGCCTGCTGCTCAGTCAACCGTGCATGGCAGTACAAGTATGAATATATCATTATACAGAGTATCAGCTGAAATATTATTGAAGAGCACATTATGTTATAACGTTTGATTAGAAGCTAGTGAAAGTGGGTACATTTTTGTATACACACTGTATATAAACGCTTCCTAGCTACACAACGCCCTCGTCGATGAAATTGTGCGTTTTAAAGGCCCACTGCACTACTGGTAGCTACTTGCGCCCTCTATATAACAAACAATGCCTAATCGGTGACCATTGGTCCCCCATGATCCTCTTTTTCTTATGTTAACTGAGAGCTGAGTTAATGAGATAACCACCTGTCCAGTGACCTTGCAGAGCGGTCTAATCCCTCCTGTAAACTACGGCAGATAAGCTTTAATAAAACTCCTCAAAAAAGTTCTGCAATTCAAGTTTGTGCGTTGATATCTCTCTTGTCACTCAATCATCATACTTGCTTTTATGTTATTGAAAAGCCTGATTATTTCCCTTTACAATGACACCCAGTTGTTATGATTAAGCAATCATAGAATTTGCAGAATACATCTGAAAATGGGGCAAAGTCAAAAGCGAAATATTGCAAAACACTGTTATTGTCAACAGTGAATACTTCATTGTTTGTTTGTTTAATGATACTGAGGCGGTCATGTATGAATGAAAACGGTGTATCCTCGTTTTGTTTGGAGAATGAATTATCTTTTGAATGATGTTGAGGTGGTCGTATAATATATTTAGTTTTTAACTTCTGTTTAAAAGATGAAATATGTTTTCATCGACTGATTGTGAATATCATTTTGTTTGAGTTTTTTTGTTTGTTTTTGCTATATTTAATCTCTGATAAATATCGTCTCAAGTGATCATTAAAACAAAGGCCTGTATAGAGTTTGGCTGCATTTGTGAATTCGAAAACATATTCTTGCATGAGGAAAATGTGTATTTCAAATGAACAAACCTGTTCATAGTTCTACTTGGTTTGATAATAGGGCTCTCATTCATTACATTAGGTTTGTACAGCTGCGATGGCCGAGTGGTTAAGGCGTTGGACTCGAAATCCAATGGGGTCTCCCCGCGCAGGTTCGAACCCTGCTCGCAGCGATTATTTTTGACCTTCAATATTGGGATAAAATGTAATTCCCTGTTGTGGTCCTGCAGTCAAGTCTTGCGATTTGTCGTTTGATATTTCCTACAAGTTGCCCCTTTACACTATTACAAAAAAAAAAAAATCCTGCTCAGCTGTTGAAATGTAATTTTAAAGCATTTATAAATCTTGCTTCTGTACTGATGGCCTATGCAGCTAAGGCAAGGCGTGGCTCTAACTTGAAGACAACAAGAAACCAATCTTTTAATCCTTGCTTGTCTGTGGGGAACTGTCTGGGATCATGCATGCTTGCAACCCCTGCTGGGGTATATTTTGCCTAACTGTATTACATGTACATTATTTTGTATCACAACTGTAAATAATAAATATTCAAATAACAGAGCTTGTACATGAAAGGACTCAAAGGAGGTACATGAATATACATATATATCTGTGCATATAAATGAGCTGCTATGAATATTAAAAAGGGGTTAACCAATCATACTGGGCAATGGGATCATTGGGATGAACATGAAAGGAGGAACAAAAGAAGGCTGAGTTCTAAGGAGAGGTTGAAAATAATTTATGAGCATTTTCATTGTTATTATGTAAGTGTGGAAGAACATGAGAGAGAAAAATGTTCTATGAATTACTCTTGTTTGTCTACTACAAAATACTCCTTAATCAAGCTCCACAATATTTAGATACCTGTTTGAATTTATATACACCTACCAGGCAGGGGCGTCGTTAGAAAGAATCCTAAAAATAGTCATTTATGACATGAAATTGTACATATAATGTATATATAATTATAAATAATTCATAAAATAGTGTGTGGCAAAAATAGTCAACTGTGACTGATTGCCAAACAAAATCAAATCAAGAAGAAGAAGAAGTTAAACCTTTTTCAGTGGGGGTGTTGAGGCCATGATCGATTACCGACAAACAAGCCACCACCAACTACCGACAAATATAGTAATGCCAATTTGCAAATGTCTACAAATTTAACCTTAAGCCCGGGGACATATTACAATGATGTGCTCAAATCACATTTTTCTTCGCCTTTTAATCCATAATTTCTGGTTGCCATGCCAACCATAACTGAACGACCAATCCATGTTAGCCAAATGTCGTTTTTCTAATACATGTGCCATTTCAGTTAACAATAAATTGTGGGTATTATTTACGATGTAAAAAGGATTTGTACTCATTTTTTTTCATTTTCTTTATAACCTTAATGTGACTTTAACCTTTTTGAACCTAAACAAAATTTTAAAAAATTATGTTGTAGTTTCTCCTGATCAATTTAACTTCATGTTTGTAACTTATATATCTGTGTGAATGCCAATTAGCCATAACATGGACTAATTGAGGAATCCCCCCCCCCCCACCACTCACTCGCACACACACTCGCGCACACACACGACCTGCCCACCTGTGTAATTCGTAATTCTTTCTGAGTACCCGCAAATCTTACTAGGACTCTAGGAGAGTTTCTTGTATAGTCCTAGTATTAAATGTATGCTCCACCGTCTCCACGTTCTTGACCTTCTAATGTATGTGAGGGTTACTGGGGGTATCATTTTCTGCATATAAACAATCACACGCCAATGATGCAAATAATACAAGATCGCACAGATGTTTTTTTCTTCAAATAAGTTATTGCACAAAGTCTTATCACAGACTTACTATAAATTTGTCACTCTGAAATCAAGCTAATCAACAACTAACAGTATAATTCGGCCATAGGTTTGGGCATGGGAGTCGATCCCGGGGGGGATGGGGGGATATATCCCCCCAATAATTCAGGTGGGGGGGGATGGCCTGTACAATCATACCCCCCAATAATTCACCCTCAAAAAAAAAAAAATAAGAGAAAAATTAATGATGAGAGCCCGATGAGAGAAGTTAATGATTATTACTCGCAAGATGACTATCAATATACACACTTTGCTATCTCATTTTCATAATACATACAAATATACGAAGTAAATGAGACAACCGAAAAAATTGGATTCTCGCTCATACGGCTTCATCAGGAATTGATGAATTTATTTAATTTGTTCAATCAACAGCATCATAGAAATGCAATGCGCCAAATGCAAAGACGCAACGTTAAAAAGCAACGAGCTAAATGTGTGAAAGCGCGAAGCGCAAAAGTATAGCAATCTGCGATGCACATCAGACAATCCTGGACAGTGTAAACATAGATGAATTCGTGATGAGATCGGAGACAAGTAGAAAGATTTTCGGACATTAGTATGACTTATAAGATAGTTCACTAGTTGTTATGTTGTTTCCGTTCAACCTTTTTAAAATTCACGTCATTGTATCTTTATTTTTTCACTCATTTTATTTCCTGATATTTCCTAAAACATTATTCATTTTTGAAGTAAGTTTATTATGTCACAACTTATTTTAGTTTGGTTGAAAAGCTGATGTAGGCCTATGTCACTGGCGAACTGGTAGGAGGGCTTGGGGGCGCTAGCCCCCACCCCCCCAATAAAATCCAACCGTGACTTATTTTCAATTTCATACAAGTGATTTATAAATGTTCGTGATATTACATGATTTTCAACAAAATTCGCGTTTCTCCATTTTTGTTGCAAACTGACACATTCCCAAATAGCCAGGAAGAGCATTTATTTTGTATATTCACTAATGGGCCTAATTAGTGGCCGTTAACACTAACAGTAGTATACAATTCCTTTCCAGAAGCTATTGCGACAAGCACTGTCGGGAGATAACATGCTACCCATCACTCGGGCTGTGCATGCAAAGATTTGCGAACGAACGTTCCATACGTACATCATGTGGGGAAACTGAATGCAGACAAGGATTCATATAGAGAACAGTACAACGAATCGTCTTCTTTCTCTAATAATTTAGTGAAACGGCAAAGCTTCCGCGCTTTGCGCGATGGGGGGCAACTAATTATAATTAAATGAAATGTTAAAGTACACGATACAACGAATCGTCTTTTTTTTCTAATAATTTAATGAAACGTGAAAGCTTCCGCGCTACGCGTGATGGGCGAAAATGATTTCAGACGTAGATTAAGAGTAATCAAATGAAACGTCAAAGCTTCCGCGCTTCACGCGGGAGGGGAAAAACTGAATTCAGACAAGGACACGATACAACGAATCGTCTTCTTTCTCTAAAAATTTAATGAAACGTAAAAACTTTCGCGCTTCGCGCGGGAGGGGGGGGGGGGGAACTAAATTCAGACAAGGATTAAGAGTCGAGAATGGACATCGAATCGTCTTCTTTCTTTAATAATCTAATGAAACGTCAAAGCTATCGCAGTACGCGCGGAGGAAAGGAAACTTGATTCAAACATTAAGGATTAAGTGACGAGAATAGTACATGAAATCGCATTCTTTCTTTAATAATCTAATGAAACGTCAGAGCTTCCGCGCTACGCGCGTAGGAAGGGGAACTTGATTCATACAAGGATCAGAGTCGAGAATGGTACATCGAAGCGTCTTCAATCTGTAATAATTTACTGGCTATACGCGCTTGGGGAGGGGGTGCAATCTGCCACACGCTTCTACCTCTTGGTTGCTTTGATCTATTGCCGAAAATATTTTGGCACCTGTCACCCCCCCCCCCCCCCCCCCCCCCCCCCCCAACCACGGATACAAATCGACACCCTTGGGTTTGGGCATGCACAGACCCAGTGTGTGTTTCATTATCTACTGAATTTAAGGCAAATATTAGTGATACCAGTGAATTATTTTCATATTGTTACTCGTTACTTGATTCAGTGATTTGTTCTTGTCAATATATTAAATTAAATACCATCACTGTAAAAAAATATATCATCACGGAAATACCTGCTGAGCCAAGAGAATATAATTTGATTTGATTTGATTTATTTATTTCTGTTTGATTTTCTTTTCTTTTGCGGTTTTACAAATATATAACAGTCAAAACATTGCAAATTTACAAATGACAGTAAGGCTGGCTGTAACTAATCGAAAACATCAAACAGGAGGGTTGACAAAGTAAGCAAAGCTTGATAGCATGACTACCCTCAATGGATACATAATAATACAAATAGGGAGGGGAAAAATATTGGTATAAGGGGCAAAAGAGAGAAGAAAAAAAAGAAGGCCAAAAAAGAAAGAGGGGTGTATATCAAGATAAAAAAAGAAGATGCACATTTGAATATTGGGTGGCCAACTTGGGATATATTATAGCATGAGAAGACTCGCGAGGTTTCCTGGAAATATGAATAACAATGCGAGATCAGCGAGCTGGTTTTAAATGCATGACATTAGTATAGGTATGAATTATATAACTTTAAAATCGCTTTAAAACTGTCTTACACACTTTAAACTTTTAGCTTGGTCATACTCAAACATGCTTATTCAAACTTTTGAATTCAAAGCAGGAAACAGTTTGAATGATAAACGTTACATGAAAACAAAACATAATCCATTCATCAGTTTGTATTCAGTGTCCCTAAAACAACTTGGGACGGAGAGGCTACACCCTGTGCTGTTATATGAAATTATTGTCTCTTTAATTGATATTCTCTTCTCTTTCCTTTCTTTTCCTTTCTTTTCCTTTCTTTTCCTTTCTTTTCCTTTATTTTCTTTCTTTTCTTTCTTCTCCTTTCTTTCTTTCTTATCCTTTTCTTTCCCTTTCCCTCTCATTTTTCCCTCCCGCCTTTTCTCATTTTTCCCGTGGGCAGCGCAATTTTACCGACAATATCCTGATAGGGGGTGTATGGGGGGGGGGGGGGTCACACGGCCCACACCTGCCCCGTTAGCGACGCCCCTGTTACCAGGGCATCGAGGTCAGCCAGTGATCCTCTCCGTCTCACATATATTCAGTTACTCCAAAGCTCATACATTGACTGTAGGCCTATCTGTTTCAAATACTGGAATGATCTACAACTTATGAAAAAACAGTCTTTGTCAGTTATTGCATTCAGAAAGGCCTTGAAAACACACCCTTTTCACTGTTTGTATTTGTAAGATTGTTTTTCTCATTATATGTATAATATTTGTAATTGTCATTTACTGTAAGCGCCTTGGGCCTTATGGGAAATGTGCAGTATTATTATTATTAGTAGTAGTAATTTGAAAAGGATGGCTCTTCAAATGCCTTCATATTCTTAATATTTCATTATGAGATGTAAGAGCTTAAGAATGAGGACGAAATATTTAAGCCATATGTTTGTGTAGTCCCATATACATCACTTTCTGTGTACGGTGCTTGTTACTTTTACATAGACTTGGCCAAATTTCTTATCATTTTGATGATTGCAAAACCTTGCATTAGGCTACAAATCAATACTTATTTGCTACATGATCAATTTTTTCTGACTGATTCCACATCGTTTCTTTCACAATGCAATCGCATGACCAGAACTCAACTTATCTTTCAACATAGCATGAGAGAAGGTACTAGGGAATGGTGATGGTGATGGAATGTGATTGAAAAGAATAACATGAGCTTTAAGTCCCATTTGCATGCCAAACAAATGAAAAGGTTAAATTCCAACGGCATTTGAAAGATAATACTAATTTAGAACTTCCCTAAAAAAAAAGGGGGGGGGGGCTTGAAAATGTCTTTAAGTGACTATTGTCGAATCGACTTAGGAGATATAGAGCCAGTAAGTAATATTTTGATTTTCAGACCATTGTACCGAATGGTCGTACGATTTATGCTGCGCAAAGATTCAATCAGTTTAATTTGGGTGGGTTATTGAAGTTAATTTGCAGTGGGTTATTGATGTAGACAAATGCTCATGATACCCTTTACAGCTCAGTTTATGTGGATTATTACCAGAAGAAAAAAATCAGTCAGTCACGCAATAGTGTCTGACAGTCTAGCAAGTAAACGGGTTTCCTTGCATAATTTGAATATTAGGACACTGCTAACATTTAAATTTCACAGAAAGGACATACATGACACATTCATAATTCCTGCAAAGTTCTACATAATTTGATGTTGGCTGCAAAAGGGACAGAGTATCTTTAATGATAGAGGGATACAAATGAACAGATGGGAAGATAGGATAATTACATACATACTACAGTACCATTTTCTGTTAAAACTATAGCTCTACACTTTTAATTTGCAAAGTGTCTTTGTTGTTGTTGTTTTAATTTATAGGCGTTTTTCATTCAGAAGTGAATATTTACGCCTCTTCTCTCAGGATTTGTATTCCTTTAAAGGCACACTGTCCTACTTGTAGCTACTTGCTCCCTCTATAATTATAGAAAACTTCCCAAATCGGTGCCTGTTGGTCCCCCATGATCCTCTTTTTCTTATGTTAAATGAGAGCTGAGTTAATGAGATAGCCACCTGTCACAGTGACCTGGATGGCTCGCTGTGTGGTCTAATCCCTTCTAGTTGCAGTAGTAACGCCTACCTTTAAAATTAGATTTACTTTTTTTATATATAGATTTGGATAAATTGGATTTTTAAAAGCTAAACTTTTATTTAATGATGAAGAATTCAGTGGCTGGCGAGCAAAAGGCTTATCGGCTATATTGGACGCCCAAGGTCTTAATTTCGAAAAGTCTATTCTCTATCCAGTATTTTGTATTTTTTTATGTGACAGTGTAATTTCGATTATCGTGATTGTTATGCTTCTTCTTCTTGCTGTCGATTACTAGAGGGCTTTCTTATATTTATTCTCATTTCCTCAAAAAAAACACATTGACATTACTTTTTTGATCTTTTACATGGTCACAATCATAGCCTACTTAGAGAGAATAAATAAAACACCTGCTATCGGGGGTAACTTCTAAAACTTCAAAGTAAAGTTTTAATCCAAGTTGCTGTTGCGCATGCGCGATATCGGTTTTGCTTTGCTCAACATGGCGACTAACGAAAAGGTGAGGAGTAGTTAGGGTATAAAAATCCATATTTTGCGCTAATGCATGAGTTTCATGACAAATGATTATATCTTTTCGTAGATCAATAACTAATGGTGCTGTATGGGTGTATCGTGTGAGGTGTTATTCTGTAATTTTGTTATAATCTGTGCCGTACGACCAGTGGGTTGGTATCGGCATTGATCGTGAGCATGCGTGATTTTTGACGTGGTGTGCATGTCGCAAAGCCAGTGCAGTGGAGCGATGGTGATGATGATAATAGTGTAGCAGCGGATCAAAGGTCGGATGGCGTGCGTCACGCCTCTCTCTCTCGCTCTCTGATCAGCACCTGTGAAGTTTCCCCCATTGACTGTCTGTAGGTCTACTCTGTACTGATGCCTGGTCATAGAGGCGTCAACATCCGGACCTAGAATTTTAGCAAGAGTGTGATCTGCAGGAAACTGACCAAACTTCCATCACCAAATTACTTTAAAAAATGTTTCGGTCTATTTTGTTTACTTTGTAGACTCCATACAATAATTGATCAATACTAATAATAGACTAGACTCTAGATCTAGATCTAGATTCTATTCTCTCTTTTTTTATATGAAAAAAAAAAATTATTAACAAAATTATTTTAACATCAGTCTGACTTCAATTTTCATTTTAAACTTGATTCTTGAATAAATCAAATGTTTCAAAATGGCTTTGACATTTTAAATTTACTCTTGGTGTCTAGTCTACAGGTCTAAGACTAAGTATATAAGTTACCGGTATTGCAGTTTTGGCTTTTGCACTTCATTTTGTGATTGCTTGAGAAACTGAGAATGAGGGGGGGGGGGGGATTTTGCTAGCATAATGATTCAATGAGATTTTTCCCCAACTTGTTGATTGTATTTATTTATTTATTCATTCTTTTAAAAAACATTTATGAATGAGTGAATGAATGAGAATGGAAAAGTAGATAAAATGCCCGTTCATTTTCTTGAAACTGCAAGTGGTTGGATTTGCCATATTAAACCATGTTGTTCAATCAATTGTTCCTATTTCTTTCCTTGTAATGGCAGATGAAATCATTCCCAAGGAAATTCATTTGCATTTTAAAGTGCACCTTGGCACTTTGGCAGAAACAGTGATAAACCAAGTGAAATTTACTCTGTTTCTTGTCCCCCATGCTTCTTTTTTCAAGCCCTCCTCCCCATTTTTATCTGAGTATTTCCATATATGCAGAAGCAGTTCTCAACGTATGATTGGGGAAGCTTAGTGCGTACCGGTAGTGGTTCTTGCATTCATTTTCTACATGTGCCTTGCGAAAATGGGGGGAGGGGGCGCTTCAAGCCCTTCCTAATCCCCTAGAACCGCTAATTTACTGCCAATCTGCCTTGCAATAAAAGATCTGCGTACATCTAAGCAAAAGAGGAACTTCAAAGAACCTAAACATTACAAAGTGCATTCTCGAGGTATAAATGAAATACGTTTGAAACATCTGGCATGCATCATGTCCCAATTGCTAATTACGGATCCCCAATAGGCCAAGTAAAAGTTTCTCGTCTAGATTTTTTTCAAAAAAAGGAGGAGGCAGTGCTTTACTATTTACTATTTTGCTATTTTTTGCTATTTTTGTCAAGATTGCCACCATGCTAAATATGGCTGGCCAAGGTATATTTATTCAGTATTTGAGTATACTGATGCAATGTTTGACAAACAAATTACAAAACTATTTTTTATTTTTCACTATTTTGCTATTTTTTTCAAGATGGCCGCCATGCTAAATATGGCTGGCCAAGGTATATTTATTCAGTATTTGAGCATACTGATGCAATGTTTGACAAAACAAATTACAAAACTATTTTCTGTTTTTCACTTTTTCGCTTTTTTTTTTTCCAAGATGGCCGCCATGCTAAATATGGCTGGCCAAGGTAATTTATTCACTATTTGAGTACAGTATACTGATGCAATGTAGGACAAAACAAATGATTTGTATTATTTTAGTCCACTTGCTTTAAGCAAGTTTCAAGAGTTCAGCTTGAATTAACTATAGAAGCTAATTATACTAATTGAAAATCACAGCCTTTTTTGGTTGTTGTGCTAATTTACTTCTTTTTCTTCTGAATAGTAAATAAAATAGTAAACAAAAGGAGGTGGGCGGGGACGATAAACTCATAAGTTAAGTTACTTGGCCTTAGTTATAAGTGATGTCAATCTTATACAAAATTTCTTATTCCTGTCTTATTTTTCTTAAATTCTCCATGTTCACTGAGCAAGCCACACAACGTGTGCCACAGGGTACAAATTTATGTTATGACATATTTGGGGGCCGCCTCCTTTTTTTTTTTTAATTAAAACAAAAACAAAACATGAAAAACACTGCTAAAATGATCTGTTTCTGATTTTTGTTTAAATTAAAAAAATGCTGGAGGCCATCTTGAAAAATAGCCAGACTGTCAGGCAAATGTACCTAGTGGCCATTTTGAAGAAGAAAAAAAGGGCCTCCTTCCTATTTTTCAAAAAGGCAGGACGCTGAACATGTTTTTGTTTTTTTGTTGGCCTTAAACAACTGAGTATATACACGATGATACAAACCCCTTCAAATCAAGCAGGAAGTCCAAATTTTCTGTCTCGTACATTATAAATATTGTTATTAATACCATTATTATGATTGGGATAACTCATTTGACAAAAGTGGAGATCATTCTCCCTGTCCTCTTTTTTACATGTGCAGAAAAATTTGTCAAAACCAAATACTGGTGAAAAAAACTGATTTAAATTAAATGTTTAGCATTGATGAATCTTTAGGTCTATTAAATCATACATTATTCAACAATTTGTCAACATTTGCACAAGTAGGACTTCTTAAAGTCCTAAGTCCTTTTTAAGCTATGTGCAAATATAATCTTTATTATACAGTACTTACGTAAGACAAATTAAAATCAATTCCCAAGTTCATACCCAGATTTTTGACGAGGAGGGAGGAATGATCGTAAAGGTTAAGTTGCAGAATCCGGATTTTTAAATTGATATATGCTTTCTAGATTTCTATAAATTGTTTATTTCATGTCAAAACAAATCAATAAGAAGATGGTTAATATCCTAATTAACCTAAAGAGAGGAGGCATGTTTAGATTAGAAATAAATTCTGTATTGCCTCGTCAGCAACACTCTTTATTACTTTAAATGTAATGTGTTGTGTACATTAACTAGTATACATGTAGATGAAGTTGCCTTTATGCACTATATATTTAATTGTTATCAACATGAGAATTCAGCCTGATAGACTTTTCCATCACCGGTACACTTGAAAAACACACATATTTATAGAAATATAGATATATACGATAATTAGAATTAGAATTTTTTTGAAACTTTCTAATGCTCAAGTTTTTGTCTCGCCTGCGTAGCAAAAAGCGAGACATAGGCGCCGCTTTTCCGGTGACGGCGACGGCGGCGGCGGCGGCGGCGACGGCGTCAACATCAAAAACTTAACCTAAGGTTAAGTTTTTGAATTTTTGATATAATTTTGAAAGTATAAGTTCTTAGTCAATGAAACTTTGACTATAGGGTAATCAAGTATCCCCAATCATGTGAGTAGAATTTCAGATCACAAAGTCAAGGTCAAAGGTCATTTCAGGTCAACAGACTTGGACTATGTTGTAGCATCATCATCGAAAACTTAACCTAAGGTTAAGTTTTTGAATTTTTGATATAATTTTGAAAGTATAAGTTCTTAGTCAATGAAACTTTGACCTTAGGGTAATCAAGTATCCCCAATCATGTGAGTAGAATTTCAGATCACAAAGTCAAGGTCAAAGGTCATTTCAGGTCAACAGACTTGGACTATGTTGTAGCATCATCATCGAAAACTTAACCTAAGGTTAAGTTTTTGAATTTTTGATATAATTTTGAAAGTATAAGTTCTTAGTCAATGAAACTTGGACTATAGGGTTATCAAGTCTCCCCAATCATGTGAGTAGAATTTCAGGTCACCAAGTTAAGGTCAATAAACTTAGACTTTGTTGTGGCATCAACATCAAGATTTTCAAAATGCTTCTTCTTCGTTATTTTTCAACCGATTTTGATTCTGATTGTTTCATATGATAGGGCTAGGAGGGGGATTTAAAACTTCTACACAGAATCGTGAAATTCATTATCTATGCTAATTTATGCAAATTTATTCGAAATCACAAAAAATGCTTCTTCTCCTTCATTTCTCGACCGATTTTGATTTGGTTTGCTTTATCTGGTAGAGCTAACTTTGGTACACTAAACTTCTACACAGAATTTTGAAATTGTTCTCCATTAATTAATTATGGTAATTTATGCAAATTTATTCCAAAAATAACAAAAGTTGCTTCTTCTCCCTCATTTCTTGACCGATTTTGATTTGGTTTGCCTTATCTGGTAGAGCTAAATTTGGAACACTAAACTTCTACACAGAATTTTGAGATTTTGCTCCATTGATTATTTATGGTACTTTATGCAAATGAAATGAAATTATGTCCCTTCCAGGGCATCAAATTTTTATTTTTTGACCAGTTCAAAAGTGTACCACATAAAATTTACGATATTCGTTGTTGCGAGATGCGGATGAGCGCTGCGTCATTGACGTGGTTTATCATATTGAATTGCGTTATGCAGGCGAGACCGCCGAGAGCGTTTCCCTTGTTTCCTATCTTGATGATGTTTCGCTTTATATTGATGGGATAGTAATTGATGGTATGACAGGTAAAGTCGGACAAGCAAATATTGTGAACCATTTGAAGCCAAGGATAACATAAAACCCTGCGTTTAAGGCTCCCATGGAACTGATGTTCGACTTGGGTTCTGTGCTAGCCCATTGTAAGCGAGCGTGTTGAAGAGCATTAACTACTCAACCCAACATAATGTTTGACTGATCACTGAGAAAAGTAATATTTGAAGCTCATATTTTGAATACAGAATAGCCACATAAGGTCTGCCCTCATCAGCCCGAGATGACCAAATAGCCCGCTATTTTGTGATCTGGGAAATTAGCCCGAAGTTCCAAATCACGTCTTCATCAGCTCAAAACTCGAGCTCAAGAAATTTGCTCAGCGTTCGCAAGATGGACCCTTCAAGTTTACAAAAGAAATCTTCCTGAATCGTGGGGTTGTGACGACGGACCACAAATAGCGGGCTATTTTGCAAACTATCCCAATATATCTTGGGAAGATTTCCCAAGCAAATAGCCCGCTATTTGCGTCTTCACCTGCGAATAACCTGCTATTTCGTGATCTGGTTAATTTCCCAAATCAGAAACAGTGGGCTATTTGGCCAACTCGTCTGATTGACTGAGAATGAATCACAGAGGGATGTGTCACTCAGCTATTTAAGCCATATATATTGGGCACTCTGAGCTGCTTTTTAAGTTGTTTTGTTCCACCATGAAGTGAGGTAATGAGAAGGACATTTAGAAAGAGTAATTTAGATTTCTGGTCTAAGATTCTTGTTCTAAGATTCTTGAGATGTAAAATGTCAGTTGTTTTTTTTCCTTCATATTTTTCATATTCTTTCATAATTTTAGGCATTAGATTGCAAATAAACTGCTTTCGATATTTTTGTCTGAAAAAGAATGGAAAAATTAAAAAAAAATGGAAAAAGATCACCATGCTTAAATATTAGCACTTAGTACATACATGTACCTACAGGTGTATGAATATTCATGATAGTCGGCTGTATATCTGCTGATGTCCAAGCGAAAAATCAAATTGTGTTGTGAATTTCCATCGTAATCACTAGGAATGAGTCATGTCGGGACTTTTATAAACCGGGTCCCGACGGCCTCGCACCGATCAGGACCCGGCGTCCCAAAATCAGCTCAAAAGGATTTGTCACTTGCCTCTATAAAAAGCGCATATCATCAGTATGTCCCTTAAAAGTGACATTTTTATCAATCAAATAAATCAACACATGCATACCTCGGCTCAGATAGGTATATTCTCCCATTTGACATTATTTTCATCCATGTTTGGCGATGTTTAATGCAATTATCATGCCTCTAAAAGTAAAAAACGGGGGCAAAAAAAGTAAGACAACATTCGAGCCGCCATTTTGATTCATGCAGGTTGAATAAATCGGGTCAAAAAATGAATGTTAGAATTATAAACAGGCTTTCTAAAAAAATTCTTTACAACATACCGATGAAATAATTTTTTAAAGACACAATAAATATTTTATATCTTATTTTAAACACCGCATGCTTTTTTTAAAAGCAGAAAATTACTTGGTAATCACAACAAGTTTCGATACTGATAGCTGTTGCAAGGCAAGTTCAGACTAGTCACAGAAAAAATGCGCAGTGCACCTCGTTAGCTGTAATGCGTGCCAAAACGAACCCAAACAAATACGCGATCGTAACAAGAAATCATTCAAAACTACGGGAGCACAATTGGAAAGACAACTACTGCTCAAAATTACGATAATCAGATACATAACTTGGACAAAGAATTAAATAGTCCAAGAAATGCCACAGAAATTGTGATAATCGAGGAATAACCGGGTACATTTGTATACTGCTTTTACCGTAGAGGGCGGTATATTGTTTCTAGCCTCGTGCTTAATTTAAACACGTAATTCTGCACGGACATCGCAGCAGGCCCATTTCGATAATAATTGTACCCATAGTAACTCCTTAAATATAACTATTTCTATGGCTTTTCTTGGACAACTATTGTATTCTTCCTCCAAGTTATGTATCTGCTTACGGTAATTTTGAGTACCGGTAGTTGTCTTTCCAATTGTGCTCTCATAATTTGTAATGATTTTTTTTCTTGTTACAATCACATATGTTGGTTTTTGGGGGCACCATTGTGCAGTGCACATTCTTTCTGTGACTAGTCTTGTTGTGATTACCAAGTAATTTTCAGCTTTTAAAAGAAACATGCGGTGTTCAAAATGTAATTACAAATATTTATTTTGTTTGTAAAAATTATTTGATCGGTTTGTTGTAAAGAAGTGTTTTTTAGAAAGCCGTTTTATGTATTCATCCTGCCGAGCTAGAGACCCGGCCAGAACAGTAGCTAGCTAGCTGTGCTGGCAACAACAACCCCATGCAGCAAACTGCTTTGCAATCCATATTTATATCAGAAGTTCTGATTGATTCAGGATGAGCTAGAATATGATTGGTAAAAATTAAATACCTAAGTTTTAAGGTGGATTCATTTTAGTGGTGTGCAAAACTGCAATTTCTTACAATTTTTTTTTTTTTTTTCGGAGCGTCGGTTTCCAAAAAACAAAACCGGGACCCAACGCCGACGGTCGGGATGCAGTGTGACCGACCATACCGACTCAGGCCTAGTAATCACCTTACTTACAGGAAAAGGAAAATTTATAGAGTGCCAGATCTCCAATTACAAATGCATAAAGCCAGTAGCTTTCAGACATATTAGGATATATACATGTAGCTGTGCAAGCAAGTACCATTGCAATACAGCTGCATGTTACAACCAAAAATATTCTTTTTGCAGTAAAATAGTATCATGCACAGAGGTCGTGACCTGTGCAGTCCCAGAGTGTTGTCAATTTAAAGAGTTCAATTTTGTATGCAGTAGAAGTATTGGGTTTTATTTTTAATTCATATTTAGATTTTCATTTTTAGGTAAGATTACGATTAATTTTCAGTGCAGAAGCATATATGTGTTGTTTCAAGATTGAGTTATATGACTAATTTTTACCTCAATGGTGACAATGCATATTACAAAAGAATAAAAAGTAGCAAAAATATCCAAAGTGATCAGTTTAGTTGATTGTTTAGGAAAGCTTGTGAAACTGGTTGATTTAATTTTGTTGATTTGCCTAAAACCCAAGTATAATTTTCATGGATACAATTGATATTAGAATTAGAACTAGAGAAGGATTTAGAATCGGAGACGAAATCCAAGGATGTGAAAATGCAGTCGCGATATATCACTGCACAAGGGGGGGGGGGGGGGGGGGGTAGTGATTTGATAGTAATACATGTAGTAAATTTAACATAATTTGCATTTAGACTCCTTTTAAATAATGGTCTGATCATTACTAGTTTTTACATAAATGCATTCTAGGTCATATTTTATGAAGGAAGTAGCCATTTTCACATGAGAAGCAGAACCTGTTTATGTTATAGACATCATGCCAAATTTGTATTGACACATGAAACAAGTAGACACATATTTTCTTTCTTGTAGGCCTACTTTCTTGACATATATTATGCATGTTGTGTATTGGATTCAACACTTGAAAGACGATGGAGAATGATCTAGTAGAAAATCGAGGACAACATCATTTATGGTTTGATGCGGCAGTAGAAATGTGAATGAGTATTCATGGTTATTCATAGGCTATCTCTCTAGCTGCCATGTAATTTGTATAATGAAATAAGTAGGCCTGTATGTTTTCTCACTCTGTCATCTATTAGCTATATTGAGAAGTGTGTAGATCAGTATGATTTCAGGGCACAAACATATAATCCCTAAACATTGTAAAACAACCATAATCACATTGATTTTTAGATTCCATGGCCAGTAACCCATAGTGATTGCTCCTCAAATTGGCACTCTGTTCTTTGCACTGCTGATCAATAGGATAAGCGTGGACTCCATTCACCCACAGAATGAATGGTGACCTCTAATACACGCATGTCCTCATTCTGTGTGTGTATGTCTAACTGAGTTTGTGTGGTTTAGTGCTGTACAGGTTTACTATATGTGAATTTGTGTGCTTGTGCAATGGGCAATTTAGGTTGGTATGGGTATTAGAATATTATACATACACATGCAGTTTTATCACACAGTATACTCTTTAAAACTTATTTTCTTGAAAGTAAACTAAACCCTCTTTGACAACATACCCTAATCATTTAGTTCATATCATGGATATTTTTGTCTGAAAGCCACAGGGGTACCATATTTTACCAAAAATACTAGATATTGCTTATAGTATGAATTCTTAGCTTTGTTCTTAAAGGGAAATCCAACCCAAATAGACAACTACTCTAAACTATTAGAGAAGCAAACTGATGAAAGTTTCAATCAAATCTGACTAAAGATAAGAAAGTAATACATTTTTGAAATTTATATTAAATCACTAATATGTATGGGCACTTCAAATTGGCTGAAACAGTAATGTCAATGTGATGTAGTGCAGGACTATTTTTGTCAAAAGTTCATAGCTCAGGAGGGTCTATTCTTTTTAGAAAACCTACAATAATATGCTTGCTATAATATATTTTGAGTAGTGCTCCAAGAGAGAAGAAAATTACGAGAAAAACATAAATTAGTGTTATTTTTTGTACACAGCAAATGGGAGAGTTATCCACGTCCTACATCACAGTCCAATGACCGAACTATCAATTTGAGATTCGCATAGACTTTTAGTGATCTCATATTTCAAACATTCATAACTTCCTTACTATTAGTACGATTCATTTCAAACTTTTTCCATTCAGTTTCTGTTATTTTGTTGCTTTCATACAAATCAACTTCTTCCAAGGGTTGGATTGCCCTCTAAAGATGTTTGAATTTGCCTTAACCCATCAAGGATAAGAATATCTGCCAGAGCAAAAAATAATTCCTCTTCAAGTAAGCAACATTTATAGTAGGTCACTGACTGTTCTGGCATTGTCCAATGTGATGTCACTGACCTGGAAAGATGGATGAATATTACACTTTAGAAGTTGACACGTCCGGCGCAGTATCAGGGGAACAATTGTAACTCAATTATTAGAAAATACTCGAATATACCGGTAGCAGTTGACTATTTAATTTGTTTGCGAAAAACTTCACTCCAAGAGAGTGACCACTTATTTATGCAATTTGCATTCTAACAATTATAGTACACAATATGATAGCAGTTGGTTGTAATATTTTATCACCACACAGTAGGAAGGAAGCATCCGTAAATTTGAATACCTTAACTCGATAGCAGTTGTCGCATTATCAAGCAAAAAGAGATGCCCATGTCGTGCTGAGAAAGTTTACATCGGCAAAAGAACATCTTGCTTTATACCTCTCTCATGCACTTTAGTGGGGAATGATGTAGATCAAAAGGTAGGGATACAAATTTTTGGGTTATTTTTAATTCGGGTAACCAAAAATGATACATAAAAAACATCCTCTGGATCTTCTCTAGATACATATAAATATTCCTACACTATATACATGCATACCTTCAGAATATCTTGTATGAAGTTATTTTTTTCCATGTTTGGTGATGTTTAGTGCCGTTATCATGCCTCTGAAAGTTAAGAAATGGGGCAAAAATAGAAAAAAGAACCAGCGACCCGCCATTTTGATTCATGCAGGATGAAAAAATCTGACTCAAAAACAATGTTTGAATAATAAAACGGCTTTCTTAAAATTCTTTTAAAAAAAATGCTGATTAAACATGTTTTATAAGACAATTTAATATTTTTCTCTTATTCTAAACACAACATACTTCGTTTAAAAGCTACTGTTTACTTAGTAATCACAACAATTAAGTTTCAATACTCATCGCTGTTGCAAGGCAAGTTGAGACTAGTCACGGAAGAAATGCGCAGTACACTTCGCAGGTCTGTCATCATCAGCCCGAGTAGGCCAACTAGTGCGCTATATTGTGATCCGATAAATTAGCCCGAAGTTACAAATCGCATCTTCATCAGCTAGAAAACTGAAGCTTCAAGAAATTTGCTCAGTGTTCGCGCATGCATAGTTGGAGATGGACCCTCTGAGCTAACAAATTACACGCGATATTTAAAAATTTACCTGCGTCTTGGTCGATAGAAATGTGTGCAAAGGCGGCTAGCTAGCTCTCCGAGCCACTCAACATGCACGGCAGTAAAAGTTGCTAATGCATGCTAGCTATATTCTGGTATATCTTTTTAGTCCTTGTTGCTGCACTTGCAGCCGTGTCGAAAATCGAGTCTTCCCTCCAAAAGTTTGTTGAAATATCGGCCTGCTCCTCGGTCCAGTGAGACATAATATTACTTAATACAATACAAAAACGAACAACGGAATACGGAATAACAAAGAATTAACTGAAATATCTTTGATAAAACGATGAATAATTTACTATGATTAATTAAAAGTCCGCACACAGCAATTGTAACAGCAGTGTATACACACAGATTTTCTGGCTAAAAGCTAATCGCGACAGAAACCGGAAACGGTAAGATATTGTTATGCATGGGGGTTCTAGAAATCTTCCCCAGTTTTCGGGCTAGTGAAAACGGACCACAAATAGCGGGCTACGTGTATTTTGCAAACTAGCCCAAGATATCTTGTGAAGAATTCCCAAGGAACAGTGAAAAAATACAAGGGGGCTCGGGGCGAAGTAGCCCCCGAAATGCCAAAAAGAGCCCCAGAAAGTCATAAAAGAGCCCCCGAAAGTCATAAAAGAGCCCCCCAAAATTTGCATAGAGTTCAATGCAAAACGAATTAAAGAGTGTTGTTTTCATGCAAGCAAACTTGAAAAGTAGCCCCCAAAATTGTATTAAGTATTTTTTCCCCTGCCGAGAAAATAGTACGCTATTTCGTGATCTGGCTAATTTCCAGGATCAGAAATAGCGGCTGGTGATTACATGCCTCATTAGCTGCAACGTGTGCCGAAACGGACCCAAACAAATGTACGTGTTCGTACCAAGTAATCATTAAAATCTACGAAAGTACAATGAATGGGAAAGACAACAACTTCTCAAAATCACCATAAGCAGATACGGTACATAACTTGGAAAATTTTGAGTAGTTGTCGTCTTTTCCAATGTTTTTCCATATTTTCGAATGATATCTTATACAATCACGTACACAGTGCGTCCCAGAAAAAACAAAACCGAGAATTATTGATGCTTTATCATAACTTAATGTCTTAATCACAATTATAATTAATAAGTGACACATATCTGTACAGATTAGATCCTCCTCTTTCATTTGATGCAACTCGTATGATGCAGATTTCACGCATGAGTGATAAAAAACAATTTGAAGAGAGGAAATTAAAAAGTCATTTATAGGGCGGTATCTGAATTTCAAAGAGAAAATCACATTTTTAGAAAGTGAATTAATGCAAATTAGAAAATAGAAAATAGAGCTCCAAATATTACTTCCTCAGTGATCAGTAAAACGTCTTGAGTAGTTAACGCACATTTTTTTTCCTTTCATATGACACCTCAATCAGGAAAAATGAGCCAGGAATAACAAAGTTAATTTGGTTTAAAGTAATGCTTGCATTTCCATAATTTGATTAACACATTCGTTTTCACTTGCTGCCTGCCGTAGCAACAAACAGAGTTGACAAAAGACTTAACTCAGTATCGTTGACGATCAGCCATGCATCAATTCTTTCGTCTTCTTTGTGCATGAGTGAATCAAAATGGCCGCTTGCATGTTCTCTTTCTACTTTTACACCAGGTTTTGACATTTCGGGGCGTGATATTAGCACTAAACATCTCAAAAATTGGTTGAAAATAATGTTAAATGAGAGAATATACTGATCTGAGCCCAGATACGCATATGTTAGTTTTGTTGTTGTTGAAAAAGGTATATTTAAGGGACATATTTGTCATTGAAATCCAATTTCTGAAAGGTGTCTAATTTTTTTACTTGAGACCCATGGCTTTCGGGAAGGACCTGGGTTTTAGTCCCAGCCCTGTCAAGAGGCATGAATACAATCCACCTCTTTATTTCTTGAGTTCAGGTTTCCTTTAAGTCTATTGATGGGGGATATGCTTCTTCATGTTTGCACTATTATAAAAAACATCTTTATTTCCAAAACATGCAAAAATGGGAATTCCTGATTTTATCTAGTTCAGACCTTTACATATTTAGGTATTTATAAACCAACCAAGAATGATATTGTTTTGTTTATTTCTTGGTTAGTGAAGAAAAGTACCCATATTGTGAAGAAGGTGATGAACACATGTAATTGCATTTGCATCAGTTTAAACTGGGCAAAGATATGAGGAAATAACTTTCTAGGGGACAATATGGGAAATTATATTAAAAGTATGCAATGTGTTAATGCAATTTATAAGAAGAGTGAGAATGATGACATAAACTCATTATTGACCTGCCATTTTGCTTCTATTAACTTCATTATTGATAACTATCATAATGATCACAATTTTATATTAAGTTTTGATTTTCCCCAACTTGAAATATAAAAAATTTGTTGGACTGATTTTCCCTTTTTCCAACTCCTTCGAGTGAGAGGGCATTTGGTACTCATAAGGCCTGTTTTCACTAGCTCGAGATTGCCAAATATCCCGCTGTTTGAACTATCCCGAATCGCAAACTATTCAGCTAATTTGCGTCTTCATCACCCTGAAGTTGCACTTAGCGGGATATTTGGTCAGAATTGTCACCCCAAGATATCTTGGGATAGTTTGCAAAGTATCCCACTAGGTGGCAAAATATCCAGCTATTTGTCCGGTGCGCCTTCACCAGACCGAAGACTCGCACTATGCGCGAACGCCGAGCTAATTTCTCAAGGTCGAGTTTCAACTTTTGAGGTCGAATCTCGAGCTGATGAAGACGCAATTTGTAACTTTGGGATTATTTCCCAAATCAGAAATAGCGGGCTATTTGGCAATCTCAAGATGATGAAGACGCGCCTATAGTTCTACAACCATACTTCCATTATTATTTTCACTCAGAAGTGATCTGCATTGAAATATTAATGTTCTATCGTGAGATGCTTTGGGAATCTTAGATTTTAATATTTAAAACTCCTGTCTGGGATTTGCAAGCCAAAGATTCCATGGAAAGATATAGTCTAAAAAGAAAGCAGTCAGTTTTGTCTCACCGAGGAGGAGGATATGCTCTTGGAGGGAGGAAGTGTCATCTCGGCGCGAAAGTCAGTAACCCCTTGTAAGAGGGTAAATGCTGACTTTGATAAATGATGATGGGGATGATGAAATAATTATATGTCCTTTAAAGCAAATTTGATTTGAGAAGTCATGAGTTTGCTTGTATTTCACATAATATGCACCCTTTAATAACACTGATATTATTAAGATGGTTTTAATAGAAGCAGAAAAATGATAGAAGCAGAAAAATGATAGAAACCGGTCAGTGAAAGTCTGAGCAAGAAATGATTCAAAATAAGAAAGTTTTGAACTCTGTGACGTGTCGTGCGAGGTATCCCATAGGAAAGAAATGAGCCTGCCGCATACTCCTGCGACAGACTTGCCGCATACTCCTGCGACAGACTTGCCGCAGATCTGCCGCAGACAGTCATCTTTTTCACATGCAAATTAGTTTTGCCGCAGACCTGCCGCAGACTTGCCGCATACTCTTTCAGTATGATGAAGAGTCTGCGGCAGGTCTGCCGCAGACTCCTTTATTATTATGAATATTCATAGAAAAGGCTTTAACAAAGAGTCTGCTGCAGACCTGCCGCAGACTCTTCATCATGAATATTCATATCTCATATAGACCTGCTGCAAACCTGCCGCATACTCTTTCATATCCAGTACGTGGCAATTCAGTATGCAGTCTTGCAGGAAGGCTATGCTGGAGAGCATGCATTGCATCATTACATTCTAGCACCTTGAATTAGTAGAAACAGCTAAAATAGCTGGAATTGCTTCAACAATTCTACAAATATGGGTTTAACACAATGCAGAAGTAGAGGTAGAGGAATAGGAATACAATAACTGCATACACATAGCCCAGAGTAGAGTCACAGATCCATGTGCTAGTTACAACAAAAAAGTGAGTTAGTGGGGCTGAAGATAAGATCACATATGGCACAACAAAAAAGTATGAAACAGTCTGTTAATTCCTCAGTCTCCTCTTATGTAATAAATTCCTCTTATGGTACCAGTTGAACTTGAAGCAAATTGTTGGTTTGACAGAAGCTAAAAAGAACAGTGCTAATTAACACAGGAATTTACAAGATCATGGACTCAGCCTGCAACCCCATGGCCCTGCATGTCCTCCAAAATGGCCGCCTATAGCCTTGCTTCAGACTGTATAATTTCCCACTTTTCTGTGGCAGACCTGCCGCAGACTGTTCCTGTGGCATACTGGTATGCGGCAAGTGTGGAGCAAAGTTTCATCCTGCCGCTGACTGTTCTTGTGGCATACTAGTATGCAGCAAGTCTGGAGCAAAGTTTAATCCTGCCGCAGATCTGCCGCAGACTGTTCCTGTGGCATACTGGTATGCGGCAAGTGTGGAGCAAAGTTTCATCCTGCCGCTGACTGTTCTTGTGGCATACTAGTATGCAGCAAGTCTGGAGCAAAGTTTAATCCTGCCGCAGATCTGCCGCAGACTGTTCCTGTGGCATACTAGTATGCGGCAAGTCTGGAGTAAAGTTTCATCCTGCCGCAGACTGTTCCTGTGGCATACTAGTATGCGGCAAATCTGGAGCAAAGTTTCATCCTGCCGCAGATCCGCCGCAGACTGTTCTTATGGCATACTAGTATGCGGCAAGTCTGGAGCAAAGTTTCATCCTGCCGCAGATCTGCCGCAGACTGTTCCTGTGGCATACTGGTATGCGGCAAGTCTGCGGCAAAATTTCATCCTGCCGCAGATCTGCCGCAGACTGTTCCTGTGGCATACTGGTATACGGCAAGTCTGCGGCAAAATTTCATCCTGCCGCAGATCTGCCGCAGACTGTTCCTGTGGCATACTGGTATGCGGCAAGTCTGCAGCAAAATTTCTTTCTGCCGCATACTTCGGCATACTCTTTGCCGCAGATCTGCGGCAGGTCTGCAGCAAACTTTTCACTTTCCTACTCCTTATTGCCCTGTACTAAAACACTTTAACAAGTTATGAATTCTTTAAAGAAAATTGTAAATGATACATTCACCCTGAATATAACTATTGCAAATATGTTTTTATACAACCCCTGTATGAAACTAATCTATTACGTTGTCAATAATTAAGAATATGAAAGTTTATGACATTTTTTGTACAGAGCTAGTTGAAGAGGTGCAAGCAAGATACATTACAGTGTTTCACTGATGCAACTTAAACAATTCATAACTTTCCTATTTTTAATTGAACATTGCTCAATCTTCTTCTCTCATTTTTCTGCTTTTATTAAAACCAACTTAATATTAGGGTGGACTTCCCCTTTCATGGAAATAGAAAGGTTAAACATAAAGGTTAAATTGCTGGTCATGCAATTCTCACTATTGCCAATATTTTAGAAATAGCTGTATGTTATATTCAGGCCCCATTTCTAATGAACTCAAGGTAACTTGGTAACCAAGTGCTGTGTATGCCGCACAGAAGATATTTTCAGTTCTGAGGTATGCTGGTGTCGATTGTGCATACAGTGTGTGTACTTTATTTTCTGACAGAAATCACAGTGATTGATCACGATTTTCAAGCGATTTCAGGAGTGAATTATGAAAAACATGAAGATATTGTTGAACATAATAAAAATAAGATATTTTTGAGTTGTGATGGGCAAGAGCAAATAGAAACATCAAAATAATAACATCAATTTTCTTTAGTAGTGTTCAGCGGCAAGTGCAAAAATTTGTCTGAAATACAAACGGACGGGACTACAATATAGGGTTTGTTGGCTTGTTGGATGACCAACCGACATACCGGTACTACGTTTTGGTGCGGTATTCTAAAGTTAAGCCCATCATTTTGTCAAAGTTTGGAGACGGACTTTCCATTATTTCAGTCTTGTCATCGATATGATTTGGAGTATCTTTCTCATGTTTTATTGATTCTCCCTCATTTAAAAAAACATATATTGATCTTCATTTTATACATTCTCTATTTCTCTATGGTAAAAAATATGGTACCCATCAGATAAAGAGTTGATTGGTAGTGTAAAATCTAAAAATAGCAACAAAAACTGACATACTATTTTTTGTTTGTCTTGCCTACATGGCTACATCGGAGTGAAATTTTGTGCGCTTGTTCCTTTAGCTACATTTGTACCCCTTATATTGTCTGATTTCAGCTTTCTGTTCATTTTTGTCTCGCCTGCGTTTGTCTCGCCTGCGTAGCAAAAAAGCGAGACATAGGCGCCGCTTTTCCGGTGACGGCGGCGGCGACGGCGGCGGCGACGGCGACGGCGACGGCGGCGTCAACATCAAAAACTTAACCTAAGGTTAAGTTTTTGAATTTTTGATATAATTTTGAAAGTATAAGTTCTTAGTCAATGAAACTTTGACTATAGGGTAATCAAGTATCCCCAATCATGTGAGTAGAATTTCAGATCACAAAGTCAAGGTCAAAGGTCATTTCAGGTCAACAGACTTGGACTATGTTGTAGCATCATCATTGAAAACTTAACCTAAGGTTAAGTTTTTGAATTTTTGATATAATTTTGAAAGTATAAGTTCTTAGTCAATGAAACTTGGACTATAGGGTTATCAAGTCTCCCCAATCATGTTAGTAGAATTTCAGGTCACTAAGTTAAGGTCAAAGGTCATTTAAGGTCAACAAACTTAGACTTTGTTGTGGCATCAACATCAAGATTTTCAAAATGCTTCTTCTTCGTTATTTTTCAACCGATTTTGATTCTGATTGTTTCATATGATAGGGCTAGGAGGGGGATTTAAAATTTCTACACAGAATCGTGAAATTCATTATCTATGCTAATTTATGCAAATTTATTCGAAATCACAAAAAAGGCTTCTTCTACTTCACTTCTAGACCGATTTTGATTTGGTTTGCTTTATATCGTAGAGCTAACTTTGGTACACTAAACATCTACACATAATTTTGAAATTGTTCTCCATTAATTAATTATGGTAATTTATGCAAAATTTATTCCCCAAAAAACAAAAATTGCTTCTTTTCCTCATTTCTTGACCGATTTTGATTTGGTTTGCCTTATCTGGTAGAGCTAAATTTGGAACACTAAACTTCTACACAGAATTGTGAGATTTTGCTCCATTGATTATTTATGGTACTTTGTGCAAATGAAATGAAATTATGTACCTTCCAGGGCATCAAATTTTTATTTTTCGACCAGTTCAAAAGTGTACCACATAAAATTTACTATATTTGTTGTTGCGAGATGCGGATGAGCGCTACGTCATTGACGTTCTGGTTTAACATATTGAATTGCGTTATGCAGGCGAGACCGCCGAGAGCGTTTCCCTTGTTTGTGATTTACTCCGATGATGGCAAGTCAAAAAGCTTTAGTATCTGTGTTTTTGTTGCTATTTGTGACCTATGAGATAGATGTTAATGAATTTATCCCTCTTGTTCTCATTAATTCTAATTTTAAGAAATATTCTTTTTTTTCCTCTAACTCAAAACAGAAGGGTACTGAATCAACTTTGGGTTGGGGCGATGGGGTAACCATTTTCCAATTTGAATTGGCTTTGGTTCATGAGTGAGAATATATTTTTGTTGTATCCGGGCCTTGAGCGTCTTGTAATTCCACTCAAGATCTTGACGTTTCCTTTCATACAGTATAGAAATTGAGGGAAATAAAGGAAAGTATGACTACTGATTTCCTACGAGGAGCTACCAAGTGAATATGATAGTAACTTGTAAGGGGGAAAATGGCTATACCGATGACTATCATTTGTATTGAAAAATATCTTCAAATCTTTAGGGTATTGAAACTGGTATTAAATGGAAGTTTCACTTCTCCCCTCCAACTGCCCTTCTTTCTATTCATTTCCATACCAATACATGTACTGGTACATGAACATATTGACATGCCATATTTGATACGGGCAAAATTTCTTTTACTTCAGCATTTTCAATGTTTTGAATTATATTTCGTATGACATTGCTTAAATTTGTCAGTAGCCGCTGATTGCGACTATGGGAGACCATCAGATTGTCACAGTAATGGATTCATTCACCCCCTAGGCTCTATTTACCCTAGTTTTTTAGCTAAATAATTGACTTTCATGTATTTATCTGCCATGAATGTTCAAGTGTCTGAGTTCTACAACCCACTTGCATTGTCATATATGAATTAATCTTCTGCTGGTCTTGTATTTTCATTCAGAAGACAAAAACAGGAGCCAAGTCTCCTCTCAGAGTAGGGATCAGCTCCTGAAATTGGCAACTTCCTTAGCCTCTTTGTTTCCAGGGTTGTAGCAGCACAGGGGAAGCTGCCTTTTATAGCTAACTCCCAGGCTATGTGTAGCCCTCCCTATTCAATGCATTTCATGAATGACTGAATGTGTGTGTGTGTGTAGGTGTGTATGAGAGCAGCTGAGAGTGGTATCCCTTTGTACAGTGTATATGCATGTGAGTGTATGTGAACGCCTGGGCACACACACACTTAGCTGGGTCAATACATGTGGGAGATTCTATTGTAAAACCAAAATAAAATAAAAGTCCCGCCAGTTGAGGAAAGATACTATAGTATTGTGATCCATACCATATGCCTGCCCTTGGAGTTTCATTCATGTTCACTGGAGCTAGTTTTGGGAGCTGAAACGTTTGCTTGTTTTAGCATTTATTTCATGAGAATAAAGTGTTGAGCTCCGTTTTGAAGTGAATTGAGACCAGTCGTCCCCTCCCTCTGGTAAATCTATGATTCCAGAATGAAGACAAGGGGTAGGATTTACAGATATGTGGTATGTACCGGTATGCAAATTTATGCATATTATTTCCATAGTTAATATCCAACTGACCAGTTGTGTGTTTGGTGTGTTGATATTTGAATGCTTATTAATGGAGTTATTTGAATGGTATGTTTTTATGTTTTCTTGGAATAGAGGAACCTTTTTAATACCATGGTTTTGAAGATAGATGCAGTTGTTTTTGTAGGGATTCAGTGTAAAAGTACTGCATGTATACCCAAATCTTATTGCAATACTTCACATAGAACATGGTATAGCGGATATTTTTAAAATATCTTCCGGGTATTGCATGATTTTCTTTTTGAATGAATGAATTAACTTTCTGTGAGTAACTATTTTAGTTAATCATATGCAGCCAGGTTGACGTTGAAGAAGAAGCCATACATGTTGACATGGGGAAGGCATTTAAAGGTGTTTCAAGGATCTTTGCATATATTATTATTATTAAGCATTTCCTCTTTGCATCCATTGCCAGTTTGGGCTAAGAAAAAATACGAACTTGCAAATGTATTTTTGGAACACATTTCCAGAATATATTGGCCCATTAAAAAATATATACATGTTTAGCGTCCCTGCCCGCTTCCTTTTAGGGGGCCGCCTATTTTTTTTTTAAAGAAAAAAAACATGAAAAACACTGCTCAAATGGATCTATTTCTGCTCTTGAAAAATAGCCTGACTATCCAGGAAAATCCACCGAGTGGCCATTTTGAGCGGCCATTTTGAAAGAGAAAAAAAAAGGGCCTCCTTCCTATTTTTCAAAAATGCAGGACCCTTAAAATGTTCTTTTTTTATTTGGCCTTAAATGTATGCTTCTTTTTTATGTAACCTTCCTATGGAGTTATTCTTAAAGCAAAATATTTGTCTGTTACTATTAGTTTAATATAAGAAAGCATTTTTAAAGTTACGTTAACATGTAATTTATGATATTAATATTTACATATGATTGTGATTTTGTTCTAGTATTTAGTAGTCTTTTACTCTTTAAAATTATCCTTTATGACTTCTTGAGCAATATCTTATTTCTTTTTGAATTACCGTATTGAAATCAATATGAAATTGTTTTCCTACTCTTTTGAAATGTGATCATCATGAATATAAACTTGTATGAAGTTGGCAATTTTTAATGGATGATGATTTTTAGGGTTGTTTCAGAAATCAATTTCCTGCTTAGTAAGGCTTGACTCTTCCTTGTGCCAAGACCCCATTGACAAATGAATTTTCCATTTTGCCAACATGTTGAGGATTGTTCTTCAAATTGGCAACAAATGTATTTTTCTGTGAATGCTACATTGAAAGAAAGAAAGTGGACACCAATTATAATTAAGATTGTTCATAATAGATATTTATTAAGTATCTTTCATATAATAAATAAACATTAATTAATCATATTAAAGGTAAAGACCAGTATTGGAAACGCCCCAATTTCAAAAAATGAAATGGAAGCTCTTATTACTGAATCCAATGACCGGGGTAATAGTATATTTGTAAAGCGCTTAGAGACATTTGTATTAAGCGCTATATAAAAATTAAATATTATTATTATTATTATTACCAATCGTGTGAAAGAATATGTTTTGACTAATACATGATGATACAAATTTTGCCGAGAAACCGCCTACTAATTGATATATTTGGTAAATTAGTTTATCTATTAGTTTGTGAGAGATAAACGCATGTGTCGCGCATGTGTGTGTAAAGTCCCATATACATCTTTCTGTGTACAGTGCTTGTAACTTTACGAAGACTGGGCCAAATTTCTTATCATTTTGATTATTCCAGAACCTTGCAGTACACACCAATACTTATATGCTAGATGATCAACCTTTTCTGATCGATTTCACAACGTTTCTTTCACAATGCAATCGCATAACCATAACTGGTCTTTATCTTTAAGATGATATGCAGTTAGAATCATACCATATGCATTAGTGGGCATAGCCATTTAGCAATAAATGAGTTGCTGAAAGAAAATTGCAAAAATGGGGCATCTGGCCATTCAGATGTTACTGAGCATTTCCATCTTGTAGAATAAAATTAAAACATCAATCAGAAGACACAAAATAGGCGAATCATCTTGACCATGCTTGTCCAAACAATGCTGTCCTGAGAACACATTTGATATCCACAGCTCAATCATCATTGCTTTTCATTCTTTTTTTTAAATAATTTTGAACAAGAATCTTAGAAATGCACATGTTCAATAACATTTGAATGGCTACTAGCTATTTTTTGTTGTTGCAATTTTCTTAATTCAGCTTTCTAACTGTTCAATGAAAATGCCAATCCAAGCTTAAAGTCCAAAATTTGATATTAATTGATGTTGGTAGAGTAGTAAAAACTATAAATTTTATTTAATGTTTTATTATATTTCATTGACGGTTGATATAGAACAATATAGAATGTCCACTTATTTTTCGCCGAGTGTAAATGGATAATGATTTTGTTTGAAGTTGAAAAAAATGGCCAAGATTGATTGAGAAGCAATGATTTTGAATCTCTTAATGTCCTTTTACATTTTTTTTGGTCAAATGCCATGTGGGCATGTAACAACAATAGCAGCAAAAAAGGACACAATATGTGCGGTAGTGTTAGCTCTTTCTTTTCATGCATCTGGTATATTTTGGGGGCTCTGAATAGAGTGTAAAAGTGAGCAAAATCAAAAAATGTGAAATGCTGTTCACAAGATTAAGAATCAGTTGTGTTAAGCAGGGCATCTAGTAAGCAATATACAGTGGTGGTACAGTTATAGTTTACACAATGGCCTTGTTTCCTGGAATCTGATATCGTAACATATTCATGTTGCCATAGACATGGATGTAACTATGGATGATTTAAGGTGAAATGCTAATGTATACATTAATTACAAATGTGTGGCCATATATTATACAAATAATACACAGCAGTGAGGGCATTAGTAAGAATTACCCACACACAAGGTACCTTTGGAACAGTCTAACATGCCCGAGGGTGTTTAGACTGTTTTGAAGGTACCCAGTGTGGGTCATTTTACTAATGCCTGAACAAGATGCTGTGTATTATTTGTTTTATAAGATTTTCTTTTATTTGTTCTATAAAATTATATTTTATAACATGATTTTACTAATGACCGGTCATTAGAATTGGATAATGACCGGTAATTATCCAAATTACACGTTAGGCAAAATAAATGCCTAGTCACGTGTACGCTTTCAACCAATCATTTGATTAGGATCCATGCATCATCTTATAATAATTATTATTCACTTGAACTTACTAACCTGATGTCATTTGATTGATTGTTTATGCAGGGAGAAGTGGTTACCAAGCTGAGTGAGCAGCCTACAGAGGAGACTAAGTCCGGTAAACCTGACAAGACTGCTCCTGGTGAAGCCTCTGAAGCTACAAAGACTGCGACCCCTGTGGAAGCTGAGAAGGGTCAAGGAGATGGTGGTCAAGATAAGAAAGCACCTGTTCCTCTCCCCAAGCCATCCGATGACAAGGCCAGCGACAGTGACAGCGAACAGAGTCAGAGACGTAGGTCAGCTAGGAAGGGTCTAACGAAGGTTGCTGGGGAAGGTTCAAAGAGTGGAGATGAAGGTGGGGAGAAGACTGTCGTTGCTCAAGATGTGGAGGACAGGAAAGCTGAAGGAACTTTGGAGGCAACTCCAGGGATGGTGAAAGATGCAAAGGTGGTGCAGGATGCCTTAGAGAAGCAGATGGAGGTCAAAGAAGATGCAGCTGGTCCAGCACCACCAGAAAATGGAATGGAGATCGCGGGTGCAAAGGACAAGGTTGCAGAGATGCCCAAATTACCCTTACAGAGCCCAGCTAGGATTATGAAAGCCAGGAAGTCATTCCCATCCAAAAAGGCAAGAGGAATGAGTGCCGAGGATGATCCTGATAACGATGAAGACAGCATAATGGAGTATGTTGAACTCTCCCCTGAACTCTCTGATCAAGCAGAGAGTGAAGATGCCTTTGATATGCGTCCTCAGGATGACGACTTGCCAGATAGGAATACCAATAGTGACACCACCACAGTGGATGAAAGAAGTACCCCGAGTGAACCAGAAAGCAGTTTGGGCTCAGAGAGTAGTTCTTCAGTGCCTTCATCAAATTCAGGTAAAACTGCCAGAAAAACAGTGCCTGTTGACAAGCCAGATAGTAAAAAATCTGCCAATGCCAGAGCTAAAAATCTGAAATCTCAATCTGAAAGAGTGGTCCAACTACATGTAGGCGGAGAGGAGGCCATGGACATTGGTGCTGTGGGCAGAAGAACCCCTATGGACACATCAATAGTAGATGTAGACCCACTCTCTGCAGGAACCTCACATACCAAAGCAAAAGCCTCCATCAAAACCAGTGGCTCTTCTGCCAAAGGCCCTGGAAACATTCCCGAGCAGTCCGATCAGAAACAGCTTCAAACCCAATCTGCCTGTGAGCCAGTAGCAGGGACGGCCGCAGAGTCGCATCTATCGTTATCTGGCACTTCCACTCCTGTAGCAGACTTTCCAGTTGGGAACGCTGGGTCCATGATTCCAGATAGAGCCGCATTTGCTAAAGGGATGTCGGTGAAGCGGAGCACAAGACAGCGAAAGCCAACCCACTTTGGACAACACTCAAGGAGGAAGAGGCAAAAGAATGTTTCAGATTCAGGTAAGCATATATATTTGCAAAGGATTAGTGGATTAATTTCCTTTTTTTCCCCCGAGGATATTTGTGTAGCTTGAGTATTTGAGTTTAATATTAACTTGAAATTTGTTGATAAGTTGATAATGCTAGTTTCACCAGCACTTTCCTTGTGCCTACGGTACTGGACCTTGATATAATTATGTGAGCACAAGAAAAAAAGGCAATATCCTCTGAACATACTGGTACCTTACTTTTTTGATGTATTTTTAAAATTCACCTAGCACCGAGGTTGCCGAAGCTAAAGCCAATGTAATAATATCCAAAGTTCTATCGAAGCACCTGAAGACATATCATCATAATGTGATAAACGTTATAGAAGAGAAGCACTTTGTTCTTATTCCTGTGTTAATCCAGAGAAAGAGAACACTCAGTAATGGACAGGTTATTAGGCTGCAATTAATTCTAATATTCTAAAGGAATCTTATTTCTTTGTAGATTCCACAGACCATCAATCAGAGAGTAGCATGGATGCAGCTAGGGGGAAGAGGATGCGTCGTTCAAACGGTATAGAAGCAGGGGCAGAACACAGCTATGCTAGAAGAGGTGAGTTCAGTTAAACCTTGTACATCCAGAAAGGCAGGGCTCCACACTTGAAGGGAAATCTCACCCAAATAGAAACTACTCTAAAAGAAAGCAGGAAAATCAAAGAAGAAACTGATGAAAGTTTCAATTAAATCTGACTAAAAATAAGAAAGTTATACAGTAGGCTTGCGGGTGCACCATGTGAGAGAGAGAGAGAGAGAGAGAGAGAGAGGATTGAGGAGTCCTGAAAAGGACTCTGACTCGGTAATCTTTCTTGGGGGTGTGTAGTCCTGAAAAGGACTGTTTGTTTTCTTTCTTAGCTTATAGTTCTATAGCGCTTGGAGAGGATGAGTGGCTCGACGTTTCGAACAGGTTGACTATCCGTCGTCAGGAGTTAGAAAGTTAGAAAGTTATCAAAGTTATAAAAAAGTTGGAACATGGAATGGTATGTTTATTTATCCTCTTCAATAGCACTTACATGAAATATGCAATAGAATTGTTGTCTAATGAAGTAAAATGATGCAAATAGAATAGAATAAGCCCTCTGAATAATAATTAATTGTGCAGAACATTTGTCGTTAGAATCATAACTAATCACAACAAGGCCCAAAACCAAAACGACGAAGAACCAAACAAAAAAATTACATTACATCGAATGGCCAAGAATACTGTATCAGTAAATATCTGCACACCGATGATTATATTTGATATTTGCATGTCAGTGTGAATGGATGAAGAGTTATCTCTTTTGTCCAGAATGTGCACAAACTGCATTATGAGAGTGTGTCAGATAATAACTATGACAGAAATGTAAATTTTCGTTTAGATTTCTTATATTTGTCCATGTTGACATTGCTTTCACAAATTCTACACTGGTTTGAAAGCAATCTGGCACAAGGTTACTTATTTATCATCAAATACCCTGATTTTAAAGGAGGTGTAGCATGGAAAATAATGGTTAACGCCATCTGCTACTTCTTTTGGACAACTGCATGTAAACGAATGTTAACGGTCGACGCGGGCTAGCATTCGCGAAACAGACCAAAGTTCTCCTCACGCTTCGGTTTTGCGTATGTTGCACGCACTTGAATACTGCGGACACGTCGTCCGTAGTCGTTTTATACCTGATTGGCCGAGTCAGGCCACGGTAAAGACACGTAGTCTCGTCATGCTACACCCACTTTAACCCTCTCTCCTTTTACTTTTTTAAATAATAATTAATTGTAGACCTTATGTATTATCTTTTAGAGAAGCAAGGTCCAGTTGTTCTTACTCTCCCAGATGCTGCCGGAGACAACCCAAAACGTGGGGTAAGTCTATCTTGATCTGTCAAAATGTAAAAGCAATGTCCAAAATCTCATAAAAGTTCTTAGAATTATAAGAACAGTCATGGAAATTTTGACCTAACTGGGGGTGAAGCCGCCATTATTGCATAGTCTATTTCAAGGGAGATATTTTTTGGACTTTTGAGCTAGAAAGGCATCCTTAAAGGCATTGTTTAACTCTGAGATGCATGGCCCTACGTGTAAGCCATAAAACTGGCTGTCTGCGCGAACAACAAAGAAGACGTAAGACTTCATGCATGGCTGATCGTCAACGAAACAGAGTGTGTTGTTTGTTGCTACAGCAGGCAGCGGCAGCCAGTGAAAAAATTATGAAAATGCAAGCATCACTTTAAACAAACAGAACTTTGTTATTCCTTGCTCATTTTTCCTGATTGAGGTGTCAAAAGAAAGGGCAGAAACTGAACTTTCCGGAAATATGAAATTCATAATAACTTGAACGCATATAAGTTAAATTCCAGTCATATCATATATCGCTCTACCCCTTTACAATCTGACAGTGACACACTTTTATAAACTTGCTGTTTATTCCCCCTGATTTCATGTACAGATTTGGATAGAGTTGGCGGGGTGTGGGACAGAAGACCTGAGGGTCATGGTAATTCACTTCACCTTTTCTTGTCCCAGGCATCCCCGTCTGCTTTGTCAAACTCTCTTCACCTGTTTTGTATCATGATCAGTCTATTGTTCTGTTGTTTATTTCATCTGAGGTATGTAATCTTTTCTTCTGAAATGTGGAATAAATAATAATAATAAAAATAAACTTCTCATTGTGTTGATTGTTTTCTACATGGATCCTCCTCTGTGTTGCTGCAGGATAACTTCATGATATTTCTATATGCTCATGTTTTTGTGCTTGTTAGTTGGAACCTCCCCTATGTTGGTGCAAGATAATATTAAGATAGTCATACATTTTCATTATGTTTGTTGGTTTCTAGTTGGAACCTCCCCTATGTTGCTGCAAGATGGAGCAACAGAGGCCTGCCACTGTGGTAGCTACAACCTGTGAGGCTTTAGAAGTTGTCAAAGGAAATGTAAGTGCGTACAGATTAAATGGTCCTGTTTACTAGTTTTATGCATACTTTTTTATATAATAATAATCTGGATATATATAGCGCTTAATATGGAATATCGTCTCTAAGCGCTTTACAGATGTTATTACCCCAGTCATCGGATTCATTCATGCACAATGCATATTGCTGCCATATGATGAACGTGAGGGCATAAGCAATAACTAACACAATTGTTTTGTCATCCTACCCGGTCCCCATTTCTCTCTTGGGTATTGAGTGGCAATTGTAGATTAATGTCTTGTAAAGGACATTGGTGCCCTGTCGGAAATCAAACCACGACCTTTGAATTTTAAGTGCTTCAACATATTCAATTTCTAAGTATACTTTTTTGACAAAAGCTGTTCTTGACAACCTGAGGTTTGTCTGACATAGCAACAAGATATTAATGCAGACTAGAGTATTGTAGTTCATTCATTATAAACAGGTGAATGGAATAACTCGTCACTAGGTCCCCAGGAAAGAAATATCTGTCAATTTGAATATGTTATTAAACCGGTCTATTGAACAGCCTCATACACCCTGTTCACATGTTAACATTATCCATGTTCTTCTTCTTATAGATTGCTGTATGTGGGAACAAGGTCGAGTCTATGACTGTGTTAAGACCATCTACTAGAATCCCATACAGAGCTCTCTGCCCTGATCACAGGTAAGTTAGCATATGTCTCCATGAGAAACGTTTTTCTTAAGGTTTGTTCAGATTCAGATATGAAGAGGGGAACCCCAGCAATTAAAAGAAAAAATTTGTTAATGAATGGCAAATGTGATCATCAAAGGTCCTATGCGTATTTACTGAGCTCTATGTCATTGTGAATGGAAATTTGTTTATCGCTACACATCTGAACATAGTCTTGAGTCCTGGTGATGGCAGAAATTAATTTTTCATAGTGACAAAAAATGATTTCTCACAAAAATCAAACAACTTTGTGTGGGAGTACAAATAGATGATATCTGCCAATGATTCTCGTATAAAATGTGTAATAGTAGAAAGACTGGCAAAGGGATATATATAAATCAAGCCAGTGGTCTCTACCTATAGTCTCTATCCTTATGATAACACACATTGTACTGTTCTTTGAAGTAAACTTATTTCATTTGTTCATTATTTTGCTTGTCCAAGAATCCATCTCCTATGAAATAACTATTCCAAAAGAGCCATTTTGAAAGAATAAATTTCCTTTTTTCTTTTCTTTATTTGACAGAGGGAAGATGCTTGAACATAAATGCTGCCCAGGCTGTGGATGCTTCTGTTCAACGGTAAGTCCTTGCACATCCAGATCTCACAGAGAATACATTTTATAAGTCAAAGTAGTTGTATATTTTATTAGGAGTCCATTATATTTCTGGAACATTTGACACATTCAAATGTTTATGACCAGTAAATTTGCGCTTGTTATATGACGCAGCGTTGATTAACTTGAGGTCAATTTTTAAAACGATATCAAATTCCTAAGTTCAACATTGGATCCAAACTTATACTGGCAGTGTAATCCAACCCGAACCCTAGGCCTGGCCTGAAAACAAAGTCCAACCCAAACCTAGAACTTCATCACAACCAATACCCTGACCTTCTTTCTCTGACCAAATAAAGCTACGGCAATTGTTTGATCTCCAGTTGCTACATTGAGCTATATTTTGATTTGAGTGATAAACAAAAGAAAGCAAAGTCTTAACCGTTATCCTGTAGAATGCCATGGAAAGGTTTTTTTGTAGGTTGATTGAGACATTCTGGCTACACAGAATTTTTTTCTTCATCAGGTGATTGGTACACTTTAACCCTTGCTCTACGGGAATGAGGTGTTCCTTGTATTAAGCCTACGGAAATTAAGAGAATTCAGTAGTCAACAGGTTAATATTCTTGTGTCCTGATCATTTTTATCTACCAGGGTACAGTCATGTCTTGCACCATTGAGAAGATCCATCATACATTCCACAAGGAGTGCATCCGAGAGATCGAAGGCACCCTCTACTGTCCCCACTGCGGTGACGATGCTACCTTCGCCAAGGAGGTCAAACTCCCCACCACCCCCGAGCTGGAGAAGATGAAGACCCTGCCAGGGTCGGTCCTCCTGAGCTACGGACAGATCAAGCTGCCCAGGGCACTCCTGCAGACGCTGACAGGCATCTCAGGGTCAGTCCTGAGCAATACACCAAGGGCTGGTGCTGGCGGAGAGATGGAAGCTGGCCGGAGCAAAGTACCAAAGTATGTACCACCAGGGTAACTGAATTCTTGTAAATCCTGTTTCTTGTGCATATAACCAACTAATGCAGCAAAGTATTAGTTTTATGCACAAGAAACAATGGTTATTTTACCTGACTGCTAAGAAAGCACAAATGCTTGATAGTAAGCAACCAGACGGCCGATGGCTTTAGGTCCTCTCCAAGGGACCTGGTAATGAGGATTAATGCCTTACCAAAGGGCACTAGCGCATTGCCTTGGTTTTGAACCCGGGTCACCGGATTACGAGACCACTGCTCTACCGACTGAGCTATCGCGCATTGGAAATGATTAATCCAGAGGAACTATCTTCCAGTATAATCACTATTAGGAAGGGCTTGATGCTGATAAAGGCCAAGTACACATGGGGGATGTTTCACAAAGACTAAAATCGTTCATGCCATTGTTTGCTCTCACCATTTACTGGCATTGGTCTCTCAAGGGACGTATATATTGTGGCCACAAATCTACAGAACTTACATTTTTTGATAGTTCATTATTGAAGGAAAAAATACTGTCTAAAAATCATAATTGAGAGACCAATAGTGAGAGCAACCAGCGGGTTGAACGGCCTGTCATACATGTAGTTAAGTCCAACTTAAAGTTGATCTTAGTCTTTGTGAAACACTCCCATAGGCTTCTAAATCTTAACTTCAGACCCTGAAATTTGCTATTTAAACAAGAAGCCTTTGCAGTTCCTAACAATGTCAACCCATACCCTGAAGTGAAAAAAAAGTTTCTGTGGAGCCCTGTATTATGTTTACTTGGCCATCTTAAACACCAAGGCCCCATTTCACAAAACTTGTCATCAGTGACAAAAGACAGTTTTTGTTATAAGCTACTGAAATCCTTGCTTCTGATTGGTTATCAGCAGATTTGTCTGTGAGTTTTGACATTTGTCATTGAAAAAAAGCTTTGTGAAACGGGTCCCAGGGGCTCCTTGCTAGAGCTTGAGGAACCTACAACTGCTTACTCCACTAAGGTGTTCACTACAAGTTGCATATCATAAGACTAAAGCAGTGTTAGCATAACGAACCCTTACAATTTTGCATTTTGTAAGATCTCTCTCTAAGTGCCATATCGATTGACTTTGACGATCATGCTGTTCCACAACCCTCAGCTCCTAGCCTTCTCTATTAGCACCCCTCCCAGTTCTTTTACTCCTCTCTCTTTCAATAATTTCTGCAGACTGTCAATCCAAACTATCCTCCTTCTTCCCTTACTCTTCCTTCCCACAATTTTGTAAGATACCTCATGATATTTCATTTATCTTGTTTTCATATCAGCAGAGCAAGGATCTCATCAAATAAGAAGATCAAAGGAGCACCCACAGAGAATGGTGTTGAGGAACAAAGTCAGGAAGCCATGAAGCAATTCACACTCAAAAATGGCATTGTCATTTCTACAGGTAAAGAGCTTTATTTCTCTTAACCCTTTACTGGCTTCGTTCGACCAGTGAAACAACCAATGAATTGCCACAGTCTTCCTTTCTCACATGGACAGTAAACAGGCATAATATGTTGTTGTCCAAACAATGAAGCAGTCCATAGTTTTGAGCCATGGTGATTAAAAAGTTGATCTTCTTATGGGAGTACAAATTGAGTATAATACTTGAAACTGAAGACTCACTATGAAATTTGTTATTTCTATCCTTCTGGGCAGCATTCACAAAACACTAATTAGTACAAGTTCGCCGACAGCCCATTGAAAGGTGTGTTTATTCTAGTACAGGCTTTTCAATGGGACTTGTGGTTTTGTGAATGCTGCCCTAATTCAATTTATTTGTGTGTGTTTTACCTATTTCTCAACGTTTTCTCACATCTTTTCTTAACAGCATCACTGCCAGACGGTCCGTCACAGGAGACACTAGAGAAGGCTTTAGAGTTCTTAGACCCTGTCAAGTAAGTTCCTACACCGTATAAATCTGGTCATAATCACTTTTGGTATTTTTCTACCAGTTCATACATCATGTTGGCACTTGTGGCCCTTGTGTCTTCATTCGGACTTAGTGTGTCAACTGTGTGCCAAAGTTTTATCTATCGTTAGAAGCTGCAGAACATTTTTCATTAGAATTGTAACTATCACAACAAGGTCCAACACCAAAAAGACGACAACCCCCCCCCCCCCCCCCAAATTACATTACATCGAATGGCCAAGAATCTTGTATCAGTAAATATCTGCACACCAATGATTATATTTGATATTTGCATGTCAGTGTGAATGGATGAAGAGTTTATCTCTTTTATCCAGAATGTGCACAAACTGCATTATGAGAGTGTCAGATAATAACTCTGAAGGAAATGTTAATTTTTATTCAGATTTCTTCTATTTGTCCATGTCGACATGGCTTTCACCAATTCTACACTGGTTTGAAAGCAATCTGACACAAGGTTACTTATTTATCATCGAATATACTAATTTACACCCTCTCTCCTTTTACTTTCTTGTCATACTCTTGCAGCCCTAGGAGACAGAGGTTTCATCCTAAAAATCTCTACATGTCATCTTCAAATGGAGAAATGGAGAAAGTCTTACAAATGCTGAGTAAGTAGCTCCTCCTTGCTCGTTTGTAGGATATTACAATCTCCCCATTATTCTTCAAAGTCCTGGGGATTATTTTGCACCAAGCAAGGTCAGCACAAAGTCTTATAATCTCATAATAAAGTGTCTTCATTTGAAGAAAGTGGTCACTATCTTCAGTTACCACTGGTTAACTTGACAAAATCTCTGTTTAGATAAGTAAACCCTTTGATAATAGTAGGATAAAGGTATTTTACAGAGCATATTATTATTGGTATATGTATAGCACCGACATGTTCAGTTCATATAGCACCTGTTGAGAGTTAGAAGGTGTTACGTCTGTGTTTAAAGTATAGGAATTAACACGCTTTCTGGTCCTCGATAGTCGATATACTGACTTTAAGTTGTCTATGGAACAGAGAAATGGGCTTTATTCAGAAGCATCTAAGCAAGCAAAGTTTATACAGTGAAACCTGTCTATAAAGACGAGCCAAGGGAGACAAGAAAAGTCGTATCTATAAGCAGGTGGTCTTTATGTACAGGTGCTTATAATACATGATTTAATGAGAAACCATTTCAAGGGAAACAAAAACAAAAAGAGATTTGACTGTACTCCATATGTAATGCACTCACCTGTGAAATATAAATTTATTTTTCCTCCCTTCTTATATAAAGAAGAAAAAAACTGAATGCTCATGTTTTGTTGTTGTTTTACAGGTGAAGGATTTGATCCTAACTACCGCTTCCCAGCCCATAACCTTGAGACACCTCTCCATGGCGCAGCATCTAAAGGTCACCTTGATATCCTCTGTCTTCTACTTCAATCTGGTGCTAACATTGATGCTGTAGATGCAAACCTAGCTACACCAGTGGTAGGTTTAGATTGTTTAGTTGGGGGGGGGGGGGGGGGGTGGATTGTTATCATAACCTTGAGACCCCTCTTCATGGTGCTGCATCTAAAGGTCTTCTACTTCAATCTGGTGCTAGTATTGATGCTGTAGATGCAAATTGTTGATGTATTAAAGATAAACTTTAGTACTGGTAATGCGATGCATTGTGAAAGAAAAGGTGTGGAAAGGATCACAAACAGTTGATCATGTAGCATGTAAGGACTGGTGTGCACTGCAAGGTTCTGGAGTCATCAAAATCATAATAAATTTGACCGAGTCTTGGTAAAGTAACAAGCACTGAACACAGAAAGCTATATATGGGACAACACACATGGTGTCGGGGCTAGTACTACCTTGATTTTCCTTGTCTTTCTATGCTCATTACTCAGCCAGTATACATTTTCTTCCAAAATTGTTTGGCACATGTCATTTATTTGTAATCTTGAACATTCAGTGTAAGTTTCGTTTGATTCTGTGAGAATTAATTTTCTTTTTATGCCTCCGCTACAAAGTAGCCGGAGGCATTATGTTTTCGGGTTGTCCGTCCGTCCGTCCGTATGTCCCGTTCTCGTGATCGCGTTATCTCAAGAACCGATTGATTGACTCCCGTCAAACTTGGGTCATGTATGTATCTCACAGAGCCAATGAACTGATGAGATTTTGGGGTCACGAGATCCAAGGTCACAGGGTTCATTATGTATGCAAAAATGGCTCGTGATCGCTTTATCTCAAGAACCGATTGATGGATTCCTGTCAAACTTCAGTCATGTATGTATCTTACACAGCCAATGAACTGATCAGATTTTGGGGTCACACGGTCAAAGGTCCCAGGGCTCATTATGTATCCACAAATAGCTTGTGATCGCATTATCATGAGAACCAATAGACAGATTACTATCAAACTCATGTATATGTATCTTGCAGAGCCAATCAACTGATTAGGTTTTAGGGTCATCAGGTCAAAGTTCATGTGGCTCATTATGTATGCCTATAAATACTTGTGCAAGCATTATTAAAAATGACGGATGGATTACAATCAAACTTGAATTAAAAAAAAAAAATCTGTTTTGGTTTGTAAAATTGCTCTATGGCGGAGGCATCATTTTCGACTGCGCGTAGTCGAAGATTTTGGGGTCACGAGGTCAAAGGTCACAGGGCTCATTATGTATGCAAAAACAGCTTGTGATAGCGTTATCTGAAGAACCGATTGATGGATTCCTGCCAAACTTAGGTCATGTTTGTATCTTGCAGAGCCGATGAACTGATCAGATTTTGGGGTCACGAGGTCAAAGGTCACAGCGCACATTATGTATGCAAAAACAGCTCGTGATCGCGTTATCTCAAGAACCGATTGATGGATTCCTGCCAAACTTAGGTCATGTATGTTACTTGCAGAGCTGATGAACTGATTAGATTTTGGGGTCATGAGGTCAAGGTCAAAGGTCATGCAGCTCATTATGTATGCAAAAATAGCTTGTGATCGCATTATCAATAGAACAGATTGATGGATGCCTGCCCAACTTAGATCATTTATGTATCTTGCAGAGCCAATGAACTGAGTAGATTCGTGGTTCATAAGGTCAAAGGTCATGGGCTCATTATGTATGCAAAAATAGCTTGTGAACGCATTCTCATTAGAACTGACAGATGGGTTACTATTTAACTCGGGACATCTTGCAGAGCCAATGAACTCAGTAGATTTTAGGGTCGTGAGGTCAAAGATCAAAGGGTCATATATGTATACGAGTAATTGCTTGTAATCACGATATTCTAAGGACCTGTTAATGGATTACAATTGAACTTGAATTTGAAAAATTTCTTCTGTTTTGGTTTGTAAAATTGCTCTATGACGGAGGCATCATTTTCGACTGCGCGCAGGCGAAGTTCCATCTAGTTTCAAACTTGTTTTTAATCCCCATTTTGATATCTTGATGTACAGCATGCAGCAGCAGACAGCTCCAACCTCAGTTGTGTTCAGTACTTGGTCACCTGTGGAGCTAATGTGAATCATAAGGTGAGAAAACTTTGTATCTATATACATCCTGTACTCTCTCTTTCAGCCATTTTCGATTCACTGCAGGATGAAAGCCTCATTCTTGCAATGAGAATCCTATTCCTGTGTAATATTGTTCAAATATTGTGTAGTTTGATTCAGGGATGTGAGATAAATCCTGCTTCAAATTCCGTAGACAAATCCTTGGACTTACTAATCCTTATTCTAGAAGTTTAAAGTCTAACGGGTGAGCAACCTGTCTTCATTAGGTCATATTTTGTTTGTGAATAGATTAATGAAACATAGGATCATCTGAGCTGCAGTGAACCAATTTGATAGCCTATTTGGACTCTCCTTTTATACAGGGACTGCTGGTGTGACCGGCTGTCAACGATTCTGTGTTGATACTTGTAAGTGGCTTTTGTTCACAATTAGACAAACAATTTTTTTTTAAATGTTTGTTTGATTTAACAGGATGATGAAGGATCCACAGTACTTCACATATCAACAAAGAGTGGCAACATGGACATGCTTGGTTATCTTCTCACACTCAACAAGATCGACCTCAATCTACAGGTAGCTACAAAACTCTAGTATATTACAAAAGAGCATAATTGCATTGAAGTAGATGTGTAAATTGATAATGGATCAACTTGTCCAGAAGAAAACCTATTCTGTTGTACAAATGTCCTGTAGCAAGACATCAATTTATTCACCAGGATTTACCAGGATTTACCCAGTGAAGTAAAGAACGCTGTCTGATGGAGGATTAGAGGTTACCACAAGCAGTGGTCTCATAACTAGGAGATCCCCACTTCGAAACCAAGTCAATGCACTAGTGTCCTTTGGTAAAGCATAAATCGTCAGAGGGGACTTAAAGCTGTTGGTCCCGTGGTTGCTTACTTACAAGCATACCCAGGCTCAATTAGCAGTCGGGTAAAACAAACAAACAATCAAACAAATAGAACTAGTGAAAGACATTGTGATAAACTATCTTTGTTTCTCTGAATTCATATAATCTCTGAATGGTCAGATAATCTTCTTAGGGTGCTAACAATTGTGTGCGTTTGAGATACAGGGACTCGTTTAATAGATTATACCTATATTGTATAATATGCATAGAAATATTAAATGATTGAGCATGCTACAAATGTCATTGATATTGCTCCTAATACTTTGCAGGACAATGGTGGCTGGACACCTGTTATTTGGGGAGCTGATTATAAGAATGCTGTCTCTGTCAGGTATCTACTAGAACATGGAGCGGATCCCTTCGTCAGGGATAAGGTAATCACATTTCCTTCCTCTTTTCTTCTGTTCTCTTTTCATCTTCTCCTTCTCCTTCTCTTTTCCTCTCTCTTCTCCTCTCTTCTCTTTTCTCTTCTCTTCTTTTCTCTTCTCTTCGCTTTTCCTCTCTTCTCTTCTCTTCTCTTCTCTTCTCTTCTCTTCTCTTCTCTTCTCTTCTCTTCTCTTTTCTCTTCTCTTCTCTCTCATCTCTCTCATCTCCTCTCCTCTCCTCTTCTCTTCTCTTCTCCTCTCTCATCTCTCTTCTCTCTTCTCTTTCTCTTCTCTTTCTCTTTCTCTTTCTCTTTCTCTTTCTCTCTCTTCTCTTCTCTTCTCTTTCTCTTTCTCTTTCTCTTTCCTCTTTCTCTTTCTCTTTCTCTTTCTCTTTCTCTTTCTCTTCTCTTTCTCTTTCTCTTCTCCTCTTAGGCCCAACACCAAACCGACAACAAACCAAACAAAATTTACATTACATCAAATAGCCTAGAATCCTGTATATGTAAAAATCTGCACACCAATGATTATATTTGATATTTGCATGTCAGTGTGAATGGATGAAGAGTTTATCTCTGTTATCCAGAATGTGCACAAACTGCATTATGAGAGTGTGCTAGATAAAAAGAAAAATATATACATATGAACTAAAGAAAGGTCACCAAAATAAGATACCATTAGGAGTTTTAAATTTACCTTTCATCTATAGGTTTCATATTTCTGATAGTAAAAATGAACATGTTCTATTTGAATGTTTCAACTTCTGGGTCGAGTAAGATTAATAATCACTGTAGCAGAGCCTTAAGGTTGATCCATTTGTTTCTCAGATATGTACAATCATCTTCCAAGTAGCCCTGGGTGGAAAAGATGTGCTTGATTCTCATTGAAATGCACCATCTCATGTTTCTAATAGACCAGTTCACTGTTTGCACATGTCCCAAATGACCCTGAATACCCACTTTGTACATTGTGAAATAATCACTCCTACAGCGATGAAGGTGCTACTTAAATAGCCCTTGTTTTCCCCTTTTCAAAGAATACTTCCACCTGTGTATCATGGAGTGCACTGCTTGTGCATATAAATGAATACTGATTACATAAATTTCATGAGCACGCAGTATTTTGTCTCCATATATTTCACAATTTTGTCTGCAATGACCTTTATCTGCTCATGCTCGGACTGCAACTATGAGCTGGCTTATTTCACTAAACATTTGAATGTTCACTTTGTAGGAGCAGAACATTGGTCTTCACTGGGCTTCGTACTCAGGATGCCAGGATGTGATGGAAGTATTCTTGAATAATAACAAAGATAACACGGACCATCTCAATGCACTCAACGTTCATGGTGACACTCCTCTGTAAGTACCATCTCCCATGTGATGTAGTCCCATTAACCTCTAGTTTTGTCAGTCTTTCATTCATTTATTGAGTCAAAACAACAAATTGAGGAACAACTGATATTCCCTGTTAGATTGCTGTATATGTAATACAGTCACACCTGCTTTAGTGACCACCTGTCTACAAAGACCACATTTTTAATTTCCCTTGAAAAGGGTTTCTCATTGAAACATGTACTAAAGGAGCCTGTACATAAAGACCACCTGCCTATAAAGACAACTTTTCTTGTCTCCCTTGGGTGGTCTTTATAGGCAGGTTTCACTATCTCCCATGTGATTTAGTCCTATTAGTCAGTCTTTTATTCATTTATTGAGTCTGAACAACAAATTGAGCAACAACTGATATTCCCTGTGAGAATCCTGTATATGTAAAAATCTGCACACCAATGATTATATTTGATATTTGCATGTCAGTGTGAATGGATGAAGAGTTGATCTCTTTTATCCAGAATGTGCACAAACTGCATTATGAGGGTGTGCGAGATCAATCAAAAGATATGCCATAGAAAGGTCACCCCAAAAAAGATATGAATTGGTTCTAGGGGTAATAAGGTATCAGGCAGGATTCGAGCTCAGCATTTTGGGTTTGAAAGAACATATCACAGCACTCCCTCCCAAGGATTAAAAATAATAACAATTACCAGTCTTATTCTATGAAAATGAAAAAAACAAGTAGTAATTATTTGTCATCAGCCAACAGGAGCTAGCACTCTGTCTTAATGTTGTTGTTTTTAAGTTAGGAGGCAACTATCTCTGTTAGATATGAATTAATTGTATCTGTCTTGTCTCCTTTCCTTTGACAGACATATATCAGCAAGGGAGAATCACTATGGATGTGCTATGTAAGTATCTGTAAAGACTATTTATCATGTTTCGTTCAAAATTATGAAATTTACATCCAAAATGGTTGTCACCATTTTCTTTATCTTGTCAATATTTTCTTCTCTTCTGTTAGAATAAATGTTGTAATCTAAAACACTTTGCAAGGAGTGAGGAATGAAAGATCTTTTGTTATAATGAGTAACAGTCCTTAGGAAATTCTCACCCTTTGTACGATTGACTTTGCTTTTCTTGCTTTTTGTATTTTTATAAGTTGATAGAGATCTTTGTTGTAGTAGACTTTATTTTGGTTCCTGAGAGGAAAGATGTCATCCAAAATGCTGTCTATATCAGATAAGGTTTTATTTTTGTAAACAATCTACACACCAATGATTATATTTGATATTTGCATGTCAGTGTGAATGGATGAAGAGTTTATCTCTTGTATCCAGAATGTGCACAAACTTTTTTATGAGAGTGTGTCAGATTAAACCATGGGTTTGATGCAACAAAATAATCAGCTCTTGCTTGTGTTATAGTCGAGTCTTGCTGTGAAATAGGATTGCTCAAGGTAAAGCAATGCTTGATAGAGGATCTTCATATGTATGATCAATCATTATCCTCAAGCATAGGGTAAATGAAACGTTTGATACACTTCATGACTACAAACCAGTCCCATGTACTAAATACTGTGTCTTGTTTTAATGCAGGCAATTGCTGGTACGCCATGCAGATGTGACCATCAAAAACCAATGAGAATGAGCTTGCCCTGGACTGCTCTAGACCCAAGTCTGATGTCTATCTTGCCATCCAAGCTAATATCCGCATGAAGATGGCCATTAAGAGGAGAAACATCAGGTCAGAGGTCATCCTATCAAGGGTACGTGAGGGCAGTGTTTGGGAGGTCGACACTATATGGGCTCCAAGATTCTTCCATTAATACTAGCTAGCTAGCTTAACCTGTGCATGTGCACATGGTAACCGTTATGGTAGGTGATGGGATTATAATAATCATGCAAACCAACCTTTCATCAACCCATCCTTAGCTCAATCGGTAAGGACAGCGTAATACAACGTTGTAGTTGTGGGTTCGAATCTCAGTATTTATTCAGTTCTATTTTTTGCCTTTATAAATAGTGAGGCAAAGCAATAAATGATCAAAAGTCTGATCGTCTGTGAGGTAGGCACAACTTGCGAAAAAAAAAAAATTGTGACCTTACTGTGAATTCACTAACAATGAACGAATCTTGGACCCCATATAGTGTCAACCTGTTTGGGACAGTTTGGAAGGTTTGGAAATGTGATGAATGTCTGTAAGTTGACCATAAGTGTATCAAGAAATAGATGTTATATTTTGAGAACCGACTGGATCATGCCCATTCCTAGCCATCCAACTTTATGCTGGACAGAATAGAAATAAAAAGT